>WNWK01006886.1:0-100255 GCA_009830355.1 Cherax destructor | reverse complement strand
CTTAAATGTGTGCATTTTTTTATATAACCTATTATATTGAGAGATCAGGTAATTCAGCTTTTAAGTTTAAGGATGGCCAACCTTTTTAATCTAAGCAGTACTCCTGATTAATTCAATATAATTAGGCATTCATATGTTAATTAATTACAACAATACATGCTGGGTTCCATAGCCCCCATAACAAGTCCATAATACCCCATAACACCCCTGTGGAACCCCACCGTCACCGGCGCCCACTCTGACACCTCGCCACGTACCATGACTCGCTGCTGTCTTCCTGACAGGTATTCCCTGATCCATTGTAGTCCCTTTCCCCTGTTATCCCTGCCTGGTCCTCCAGCTTTTGCACTAATCTCTTGTGTGGAACTGTGTCAAATGCCTTCTTACAGTCTAAGAAAATGCAATCTACCCCCCCCTCTCTCTTTGTTTTACTGCTGTCACCCTGTCATAGAACCCAGAAGGTTTGTGACACAGGATTTCCGTCCCTGAAACCGTGTTGGCCGTCGTTGATAAGCTCTTTTCCTTTCTAGGTGCTCCACCACTCTTCTCCTGATAATCTTCTCCATGACTTTGCATACTATACATGTCGTTGACACTGGTCTGTAGTTTAGTGCCTCATGTCTGTCTCCTTTTTTAAAATTGGGACTACATTTGCTGTCTTCCATACCTCAGGCAGTCTCCCTGTGTGTTTGGATATAGTGAAGAGGCAGGGCCAGGAGCTATGACTCGACCCCTGCAACCACAAATGGGTAAATACATAAGAACACTGGTGATCTTTGAAACACAGAGGTGAATGCTGGAAGAATGCACAGAAACACACAAGCCAGAAACAAGTTGCTGCCTGAGCGACGTTTCCCCCGAGCTGAGCAAAATGTTGCATGAATACCTTCCTAAGTAAGTTTATTCAGATATAGGTACACATAAATACAGTTACATAAATTATCATACATACAACACATGTGTAGATCACCTATGTCTTCGTTCCCTCCAGGTGTCACGGAGGTTCGAACCCATAATTCTTCTAGTTCCGCCAAGGTATTACCACGGTGTATACGCTGTGTTTGCAGGCTGTGTTAATATCTGATGTTGAGCTGATGAGGACATCCATGCCCGACGTTGCCTTTTCTGACCGCATGAACCTCGTTCTCTTTAACATCAGAGACCAGATACTGATGGGCAAAATTGGACCAATCTTGGTAGTACCTGTTAATATTAATAATATCTTTATTTCTACAATACATGTACAAGGTATACAGACCATAGCTGACATCCATGACATACTACTATATGAAAGCTGCTTGTTATGCACAGCATTTCCCACAAATTAGGTCAGTTTTGTCCCAAGATGCGACCCACACCAGTCCACTAACGCCCAGGTACCCATTATTACTAATGGGTGAACATGGAACAACCGGTGTAAGAAAACACGCCCAATGTTTTACCCTTGCCGGGAATCGAACCCGGACCCTCAGCGTGTGAGCGGAGCTTTGCCACCAGGCCACAGGGCACCGGGGGGGAGCGCAGGGAGCCTTGATGCTAGAGAAGGGATCTTGGTTCAAGGAACTGGTGCTACCATATCTCCTCGGAATTAAACTTCACTACTTCCTGTTGACCCAGAGATTAGTGCTTCTGATAAAATAATAATGTTGAAGTGAGGGATGCAGTGATTTCTTACATTGGGCGGGGAGGTATGACATATTTTATGAGTGGGGAAGAGCCAGATGTGAGTGTGGGGGAGGCACGAAGGCTGTGGGTAAAATGAAGGTGGCAAACCAGCTGGGATAGATGACTATATGGAATAAAAACAGAAATGTTAAAAGTAGGTTGGGGTTTTATTGTTGTAGTGTTTAATACTTTTGTCCCGTATATGGTTGAAAGTGGAAGAAGGTACTACGGACTGCTGGCAGAGAGTGTGCATAGTTCCTCTGTATAAAAGAAAAATGGGGATTAAAAAAAAAGAATGTAAAATTATAGTGGAATAAGCTTGGTGAGTATACCAGGTAAAGTGAATGGTAGCTATTACTGGAAGAATTATGGGTAATACGGAGAGCAGGATCGCAGAGCAACAAGACATATAATAGGAGGGACATGGGAGCAATGTGGCAGATGTTGCAAATGTATGGAATATGTAAAAACTACTTAAAGCAGTGAAGAGTTTTTATGTGGATAATGAGGCTCAGGTTAGTGTTTGTAGGAGGGTATTATTTTTCAGTAAAAGTAGGACTTAGGGATGTGTGATGTGGCTATGTTATAGATGGGGTTGTAAGAGAAGTGAATGCTCGGGGGTTGGCAAGGAGGCGTGGGGCTAGAAGATAAGAATGTAATGCAGTGTGGGAGTTGTCACAGTTGCTTTTTAATGTGACTCTGTGGTTTTGGGAGAGTCTGAAGAGAAGTTGCGAAGGTTGGTAAACGAATTTGGGAGGATATGTAAAAGAAGGAAGTTGAAAGTGAATATAGGAAAGAGTAAGGTGATGAGTATCAAAAAATATAAGCAATGAGAGATTGGATGTCCGACTGGAAGGAGAGAGTGTGGAGGAGGTGACTGTGTTCGGATATTTTTGGGGTGGAGTTGTTCTATGGGAGATAATGTGAACCATAGAAATAACTAGGGGGGGGGGGATGGTGTATTGAGGCATCTTTAGAGACAAAGAACTTCATTTATTGCGGTATTGGGCAATTTACATTTTACAGGAGTATTTTAGTGTGATAGTGTAAACATATTTTAGGTTTTTATATATACTACCAAGTGAAAAAAAAATGGCTGTGATTCTTTAAGGTGATAGTCGCTTTATGGCAGTGGTCTGGAACCTAACCTGCTGTATTAGTGAGGTATTCCTGTGGGCGTATGAGCGTGTCAGTATGTGGCAGTGTGTGAGAGTGACAGTATGTGGCAGTGTGTGAGTGTCAGTATATGGCAGAATGTTAAGTCAGTATGTGGGAATATATGTGGGGTGTCGGTACTTGGGAATTCATAAGGAAGGTCATCATATGGGAGTGCCTGAGGCAGTGTAGAGACACTTGTGATACACCAGCATAATAGATAAGCTAAGATAAGATTTCTTCGGATTTTTAATCTTGAAGGTTAGCCACCCAGGATAACCCAAGAAAGTCAGTGCGTCATCGGGACTGTCTGTCTTATTTCCATTGGTGTCCTCAATCTTGTCCCCAAGATGCGACCCACACCAGTACCTATTTGCTGCTAGGTGAACAGGACAACAGGTGTAAGGAAACACGTCGAAATGTTTCCACCCACCGGGAATCGAACCTGGGCCCTCCGTGTGTAAAGCGAGGCTTTAGCCACCAGGCCACCGGGGCATACAAGAGAGTGCAAGACGTGCCGTGTGCAATTGATCCTCCAGTGCTACCCATTTTAAGGTTATTCTGAACAACCCCTTCGTCTGCGTCCTCTTCAGGCATCATCGGCACCAACGGGAGGTGTGGAAGAACCAGCGTCGCTTCACCTTGAGGACCTTGAAAGATCTCGGCTTCGGGAGACGCAGTATCGAGCCCATCATTACCAGTGAACTGGATGAGCTGCTGGAGTACTTCAAACGAGACAAGGACAAAACTTGATATTACGGTGAGATTTTTACCTTATATAAATACAGATTAAGTTTACTTTCTTTACTAATTAAACTATGATATCGTGGACCCCGGATTTCGTCAATAATTCGTTCAGAATGCTGTTCAAGTGCCGTTACCGAACGAATTTGTTCCCATAAGGAATAATGTAAATTAGATTAGTCCTTTTAGACCCCCAAAAATACACTTACAAAAGCACTTACGAAAATACACTTACATAATTGTTCGAGTTGGGAGCTGTACGAAAACCGGGGGTCCACTGTATCGGGAAAATTCTAAAAAAAAAAAAATACAGAATAAAAGGAAGCGTTTATATTAATCAAATCTATAGGTTTAGTGCTTCTATTTGATAATAATAATATGAAGCAAAACAAAAAGAAATATGATAAAAACACATGTTTTTTTATAATGTGTTGAATTTTGCCGACTGTTCATCTGTCTCCCAGCATACATAAGGGGGATTACCAGTAGACCCCTGGCTGTCTTCAAGACCCCTGTTTGTCCTCGAGATCCCTGGTTGTCTTCAAGACCCCTGGTTGTCTTCAAGACCCCTGGTTGTCTTCAAGACCCCTGGTTGTCTTCAAGACCCCTGGTTGTCCTCGAGATCTCTGGTTGTCTTCAAGACCCCTGGTTGTCTTCAAGACCCCTGGTTGTCTTCAAGACCCTTGGCTATCTTCAAGACCCTTGCCTATCTTCAAGACCCCTGGCTATCTTCAAGACCCCTGGCTGTCTTCAAGATCCCTGGCTATCTTCAAGACCCTTGGCTATCTTTAAGACCCTTGGCTATCTTTAAGACCCTTGGCTATCTTCAAGACCCTGGCTGTCTTGAAGACCCTAATATCTTCAAGATCCTGGCTATCTTCAAGACCCCTGGCTATCTTCAAGACCCTGGCTGTCTTGAAGACCCCTAGTATCTTCAAGACCCCAGGCTGTCTTCAAGATCCCTGGCTATCTTCAAGACCCCTGGTTGTCTTCAAGACCCCTGGTTGTCTTCAAGACCCCTGAGTTGTCTTCAAGACCCTGGTTGTCTTCAAGACCCCTGGTTGTCTTCAAGACCCTGGTTGTCTTCAGAAGCCGCTGTACAGGCACCTAAAGTCAGTATCTGACCAGCCGGGCTGTGGTTCCTACGTCGGTTTATGTTCTGCCAACAGTAACAGCCTGGTTGGTCAGGCCCTGATCCACCGCGTGACCAGGTCATGGACCTGGCCGCGGGGCGTTGACCCCGAAACCCTCTCAGGTATACTCAGGTATACTCTAGGTATACTCAGGTATACTGAAGGTATACTCAGGTATACTTCAGGTATATTTCAGGTAAAACTCAGGTATACTCAGGTATATTCCAGATATACTCCAGGTATAGGTATGTTGGGAACGTCAGCTTTAATACGTTAGTTTTTTTTGGTCCCTTTTTCATTTTTCTAAGTTAAATAAAATGTGTTTATAACTTAGGCACCTGTGCAACACTTGTGTATCTTGGCCACACACCTGTGCAACACTTGTGTATCTTGGCCACACACCTGTGAAACACTTGTGTATCTTGGCCACACACCTGTGAAACACTTGTTTATCTTGGCCACACACCTGTGAAACACTTGTGTATCTTGGCCACACACCTGTGAAACACTTGTGTATCTTGACCACACACCTGTGCAACACTTGTGTATCTTGGCACACACCTGTGAAACACTTGTGTATCTTGACCACACACCTGTGAAACACTTGTGTATCTTGGCCACACACCTGTGAAACACTTGTGTATCTTGGCCACACACCTGTGAAACACTTGTGTATCTTGGCCCACACACACCTGTGAAACACTTGTGTATCTTGGCCACACACCTGTGAAACACTTGTGTATCTTGGCCACACACCTGTGAAACACTTGTGTATCTTGGCCACACACCTGTGAAACACTTGTGTATCTTGGCCACACACCTGTGCAACACTTGTCTATCTTGGCCACACACCTGTGCAACACTTGTCTATCTTGGCCACACACCTGTGCAACACTTGTGTATCTTGGCCACACACCTGTGCAACACTTGTGTATCTTGGCCACACACCTGTGCAACACTTGTGTATCTTGGCCACACACCTGTGCAACACTTGTGTATCTTGGCCACACACCTGTGCAACCCTTGTCTATCTTGGCCACACACCTGTGCAACACTTGTCTATCTTGGCCACACACCTGTGCAACACTTGTCTATCTTGGCCACACACCTGTGCAACACTTGTCTATCTTGGCCACACACCTGTGCAACCCTTGTCTATCTTGGCCACACACCTGTGCAACACTTGTGTATCTTGGCCACACACCTGTGCAACACTTGTCTATCTTGGCCACACACCTGTGCAACACTTGTCTATCTTGGCCACACACCTGTGCAACACTTGTCTATCTTGGCCACACACCTGTGCAACACTTGTCTATCTTGGCCACACACCTGTGCAACACTTGTCTATCTTGGCCACACACCTGTGCAACACTTGTCTATCTTGGCCACACACCTGTGCAACACTTGTCTATCTTGGCCACACACCTGTGCAACACTTGTCTATCTTGGCCACACACCTGTGCAACACTTGTCTATCTTGGCCACACACTGGCTTCATCAGTCCTATACAATGATGAGGATGAGGTGTTTGAGGTAATCAGTCCTTCAGCCTGGAGTCGATGTAATCAATCCATCAATCTTGAATGAGGCATCAACAGTAGTGTTGTATAGACAACGACAGTACTGATTTTTCACCGTCGAAGCCGTGGTTTCACTGAAACACAGGCGCTGGTCACCGTGCACTTGTGATAGTCTTTTCAAGACCAACTGAAAGTAGTCAGGTATAGTCTCTTATTGGCACAAATTAGGTATTTTCCCGGAGCGTCGTTGTGTGATATTTGCTGGTGTTGTCACCGCTGGTGTTGGCTGAGCAGTTGATGCTGGCACCGCCGGTGCTGGTGTTGTCACCGCTGGTGTTGGCTGAGCAGTTGATGCTGGCACCGCCGGTGCTGGTGTTGTCACCGCTGGTGTTGTCACTGCTGGTGTTGTCACCGCTGGTGTTGTCAGCTGGTGCTGTCACTGCTGGTGGTGTAATAGCTTATGGTGCTATGACTGATGGTGTCATGGCTAGTGGTGTCACAGCTGGTGGTGGTGTTACCGCTGGTGTTGTCACAGCTGGTGGTGAGGTATTACCGCTGGTGTTGTCACAGCCGGTGGTGGAGGTGTTACCGCTGTTGTTGTCATGGCTAGTGTTAAACTGCATATAATTTCTCATTACCAACGTAAAGATCATCTATTTGACAATCACTATTACAATTTCCTACAACAATAACATCTTGTCCAGTTGTGTCACCTTAAAACAATGTAACAGTGAACGACCCAGAAACTGACCTAGTGCGACGCCTCACTACTCTTCTTCTGATACGCTAATATTGTGTGACACACCTATATATATATACATCTTCTTCGTGTGTTTGCAGTTGTTGTTCAACAGTAGTGTTGTGAACGTCATCTGGGCCTTGGTAATAGGAAAGAGGTTCTCACACAGTGACGCTCGGCTACATGAACTGGTAGACAAGGTGCAGAAGATGGCACGAGGCTTCAATATCTTCCATCCTGCCTTACAGTAAGCCTCGTTTACTTTGAACTTTTATGTGACTCGGTACGTTAGTGTTTATTTCAGTGCAAGGAGTGATGGGGGCTCGATCCTCTGTCCAGTAGTCGCCAGACACACTGGCTAACTGGTCTGAGAAGTAAGAATGGTTATATTGTGTGTGTACTCGCTTCACCTAGTTGTGGTTGCAGGGGTCGATTCACAGCTCCTGGCCCCGCCTCTTCACTGGCCGCTACTAGATCACTCTTTCTGCTCCATGAGATTTATCATACCTCTTCTTAAAGCTATGTATGGATCCTGCCTCTACTACATCACTTCCCTGACTATTCCACTTCCCGACAACTTTGTGACTGAAGAAATACTTCCTAACATCCCTGTGATTTATCTGAGTATTCAGCTTACAACTGTGACTCCTTGTTGCTGTGTTCCATCTCTGGAACATTCTGTCTCTGTCTACATTATCAATTCCTCTCAGTATTTTATGTCGTTATATCATCCCTATCTCTCCTGTCCTTCAGTGTCGTCAGGTTGATTTCCCTTAACCTCTCCTCGTAGGACATACCCCTTAGCTCCGGGACTAGTCTTGTTGCAAACCTTTGCACTTTCTCTAATTTCTTTACATGCTTGGCTAGGTGTGGGTTCCAAACTGGTGCTGCATACTCCAGTATGGGCCTAACGTACACAGTGTACAGGGTCCTGAACGATTCTTTATTAAGATGTAGGAATGCTGTTCTTAGGTTTGCTAGGCGCCCGTATGCTGCAGCAGTTATTTGGTTGATGTGCGCCTCAGGAGATGTGCCGGGTGTTATACTCACCCCAAGATCCTTTTCCTTGAGTGAGGTTTGTAGTCTCTGGCCCCCTAGACTGTACTCCGTCTGCGGTCTTCTTTGCCCTTCCCCAATCTTCATGACTTTGCAATTGGTGGGGTTGAACTCCAGGAACCAGTTGCTGGACCAGGCTTGCAGCCTGTCAAGATCCCTTTGTAGTTCTGCCTGGTCCTCGTCTCAACTTCACATCATCTGCAAACAGGGGCACTTCTGAGTCTATTTCTTCAATCATGTCGTTCACAAATACCAGAAACAGCACCGGTCCTAGGACTGACCCCTGTGGAACCCCGCTCGTCACAGGCGCCCACTCTGACACCTCGCCACATACCATGACTCGCTGTTGTCCACTACTGTGTGTAAGAACATACTCCCCTACTGTGTGTAAGAACATACTCCACTACTGTGTGTAAGAACGTACTCCACTACTATGTGTAAGAACATACTCCACTACTGTGTGTAAGAACATACTCCACTACTGTGTTTAAGAACATATACTCCACTACTGTGTGTAAGAACATACTCCACTACTGTGTGTAAGAACATATACTCCACTACTGTGTGTAAGAACATACTCCACTACTGTGTGTAAGAACATACTCCACTACTGTGTGTAAGAACATACTCCACTACTGTGTGTAAGAACATACTCCACTACTGTGTGTAAGAACATACTCCACTACTGTGTGTAAGAACATACTCCACTAATGTGTGTAAGAACATACTCCACTACTGTGTGTAAGAACATATACTCCACTACTGTGTGTAAGAACATACTCCACTACTGTGTGTAAGAACATACTCCACTACTGTGTGTAAGAACATACTCCACTACTGTGTGTAAGAACATACTCCACTACTGTGTGTAAGAACATACTCCACTACTGTGTGTAAGAACATACTCCACTACTGTGTGTAAGAACATACTCCACTACTGTGTGTAAGAACATACTCCACTACTGTGTGTAAGAACATACTCCAGCATGTACCTAATGAAATTAATGAATTAAAAGCTTAATTTCATATCTTAAAGTCTTCATTATATCATTGTGTGTTGAGGTAGAGTCTGTGCTGGACTTCCTGGAGTCTGCTTCCTGCGAGGCTGATGAGAGTCCAGAGTTCGAACCCCAGCCACCTGCAGCATTGTCCCTTGCTTTATAACAATACATATAGGGTAAAAATGGATTAATGGAAGTAAGCTACCCAAGAAAAAATAGCTAGAAATACTTTTTTCTCTTCAAAAAGGAACAACCAGTCTTATTGAAGTAAAAATATGATGGTTCACCCTCACCATGGAAACTTGGTTGATTTGTCTTTTCTAATTAAGAATTTTAATATTAAAGTTGCATTTAAAAATCTTGATACAATTAAAAAACTTTTGATAAAAAAATCACCCCAAAATGCTCACACATGTGTCACCTTAAACCAGCAAATAACAGAGCCTACAAGATTGGAGAATACACTGGACCTCATCTTCACTAACAATGATGATCTGATACGAAATGTCATCATATCAAAAACGATATACTCAGATCACAACATAATAGAGGTCCAGACATGCATGAGGGGGGGGACCCAGATCGACAAAATGTAATCAGTCGCGTGGGAGCCTTCTCCAATTTCAACTTCAATAACAAAAACATAAGGTGGGACCAAGTAAACCAAATCCTAAATGATATAAACTGGGAAGATAGCCTAAGCATCACGGATCCTAACCTATGTCTAGAACAAATTAACTCTGTGGCACTTGAGGTTTGCTCAAGGCAAATTCCCTTAAGGAAAAGGAGGAGAAGATGTAAACTAGAAAGAGAGAGGCGCTCCCTATACAGGCGAAGGCAAAGAATAACAGAGCGGCTACAAGAGGCCAATATATCTGAAATATGTAAGGAGGCACTGGTCAGAGAAATAGCAAACATCGAATTAAAACTAAAGGAATCTTACAGGAATCAAAAAACGCAGGAAGAACTAAAAGCCATAAATGAAATTGAAAGAAACCCAAAGTATTTCTTTTCTTATGCCAAAACAAAGTCGAGAACAACATCCAGTATTGGGCGCCTACTAAAACGAGATGGGTCTTACACAGATGACAGCAAGGAAATGAGTGAGTTACTAAAGTCCCAGTATGACTCAGTTTTTAGTGAGCCGCTAACCAGACTAAAAGTTGAAGACCTAAATGATTTTTTTATGAGTGCCACAGAACCTGGTAGACGCAAGCCTATCTGACATTACCCTGACGCCACATGACTTTGAAAAAAAACGATAAATGACATGCCCATGCACTCCGCTCCAGGCCCAGACTCATGGAACTCAGTGTTCATCAAGAACAGCAAGAAGCCCCTATCACTTGCTTTTAACATCCTATGGAGAGGGAGCATGGACACTGGGGTCGTCCCGCAGTTACTAAAAACAACAGACATAGCCCCACTCCACAAAGGTGGCAGTAAAGCAATGGCAAAGAACTACAGACCAATAGCTCTAACGTCCCATATCATAAAAATCTTTGAAAGGGTTCTAAGAAGCAAGATCGCCACTCATCTAGATAACCATCAATTACACAACCCAGGGCAGCATGGGTTTAGAGCAGGTCGCTCCTGTCTGTCTTAACTACTGGACCACTATGACAAGGTCCTGGATGCTCTAGAGGACAAACATAATGCAGATGTTATATACACAGACTTTGCAAAAGCCTTTGATAAGTGTGACCATGGTGTGATAGCACACAAAATGCGTGATAAAGGAATAACAGGAAAAGTTGGTAGATGGATCTATAATTTCCTAACAAGTAGAACACAAAGAGTAGTAGTCAACAGAGTAAAGTCTGAGGCAGCTAATGTGAAAAGCTCTGTTCCACAAGGCACAGTACTCGCTCCCATCCTATTCCTCATCCTCATATCGGACATAGACAGGGATATAAACCACAGTGCCGTGTCTTCCTTTGCAGATGACACCCGAATCTGTATGACAGTGTCCACCGTTGAAGACACTGCAAGACTCCAAGCAGACATAAACCAAATCTTTAAATGGGCTGCAGAAAACAATATGAAGTTCAATGATGAGAAATTTCAATTACTCAGATACGGAAAACGTGAAGAAATTAAAATCTCATCGGAGTACAAAACTAATTCCAACCACACAATAGAGCGAAAAACTAATGTCAAAGACCTGGGAGTGATCATGTCAGAGGATCTCACCTTCAAGGACCATAACACCGTAGCAATCGCATCTGCTAGAAAAATGACAGGATGGATAATGAGAACCTTCAAAACCAGGGATGCAAAGCCAATGTTGACACACTACAAATCGCTTGTTCAATCTAGGCTGGAATATTGCTGCACACTAACTGCACCTTTCAAGGCAGGTGAAATTGCTGACCTAGAAAATGTGCAGAGAACCTTCACGGCACGCATAAGTGCGATAAACCACCTCAATTACTGGGAACGCTTGAAGTTCCTAAACCTGTACTCCTTAGAACGCAGGCGGGAGAGATACATTGTTATATACACGTGGAAAAATCTCGAGGGATTAGTACCAAAGTTGCACACGAGAGTCACTCCCTACGAAAGGAAAAGACTCGGCAGGCGATGTAACATCCCCCCAATGAAGAGCAGGGGTGCCACTAGCACGTTGAGGGACAACACAATAAGTGTCAGGGGCCCAAGATTGTTCAACTGCCTCCCAGCATACATCAGGGGGATTACCAACAAACCCCTGGCTGTCTTCAAGCAGGCACTGGACAGGCACCTAAAGTCGGTACCTGATCAGCCGGGCTGTGGTTCGTACGTTGGACTGCGTGCGGCCAGCAGTAACAGCCTGGTTGATCAGGCTCTGGTCCAACATGAGGCCTGGTCACAGGGCGTTGACCCCTGGAATTCTCTCCAGGTAAACTCCAGATGTGTCTATAAGATTCCTTGTCAAATATGTGATAAAGTTTATTACGGTCAAACTGGTAAAATATAGCATTAGAACTGGACAAGATTCTAATGCTCTATTTATTCATGTGAGAGATTTTAATCATCCAATTGATTTTCAAAATGCTGAGAAAGTTGTATGAAGCAAGTCCATGGTTGACAGGAATATAATATAATCATGTTTCATAAAAAGCAGTTTAGAAAATAATATGAATATTTCTTTTGGTTTATATAAATTAGATTCCTTTATTATTAATACAATTTGGGAAGAATTTAAGATACATTAGAATTTTTTTTTGGGTAGAATATAAGGTGTGTTTAATGGATCATTTACTACCTACATCATTATTAAAAGTCAGGTGTTGTTGTGTGGCAGCGAGGTGTAGTCTCGCCCTTATATGCCTTCCTGTTAAAATTTTATTTTTATAGTTCCTTGAGATATATATATATATATATATATATATATATATATATATATATATATATATATATATATATATATATATATATATATATATATATATACACATACATATATACACATACATACATATATACACATACATACATATATACACATACATACATATATACACATACATACATATATACACATACATACATATATACACATACATACATATATACACATACATACATATATGTATACACACATATTTGAGGATATTCTATTAATAAATATGTAATGGTCTTTCAGGTTTCATTGGATTAAGAAAATCTTCCCAAATTTAAAGGTGTTCAAGGAGACGGAAGGTTGTATGAAGGACCTTCTAGCTTTCATTGAGGTAAAGTATATGTACATGTATGTGTGTGAGTGTGTGTGTGTGAGAGAGTGTGTGTGTGAGAGAGTGTGTGTGTGTGAGAGTGTGTGTGTGTGTGTGTGAGTGTGTGTGTGTGAGTGTATGTGTGTGAGAGTTTGTGTGTGTGTGTGTGTGTACTCACCTAGTTGTACTCACCTAGTTGTGGTTGCAGGGGTCGATTCATAGCTCCTGGCCCCGCCTCTTCACTGGCCGCTACTGGGTCACTCTCCCTGCACCATGAGCTTTATCATACCTCTTCTTAAAGCTATGTATGGAACCTGCCTCCACTACATCGCTTCCCAAACTATTCCACTTCCCGACCACTCTGTGACTGAAGAAATACTTCCTAACATCTCTGTGATTCATCTGAGTCTTCAACTTCCAACTGTGTCCCCTTGTTGCTGTGTCCCATCTCTGGAACATTCTGACTCTGTCCACCTTGTCTATTCCTCTCAGTATCTTATATGTCGTTATCATGTCCCCCCTATCTCTCCTGTCCTCCAGTGTCGTCAGGTCGATTTCCCTTAACCTCTCCTCGTAGGCCATACCCCTTAGCTCCGGGACTAGTCTTGTTGCAAACCTTTGTACTTTCTCTAGCTTCTTTACGTGCTTGGCTAGATGTGGGTTCCAAACTGGTGCTGCATACTCCAGTATGGGCCTAACGTACACAGTGTACAGGGTCCTGAATGATTCTTTATTAAGATGTCGGAATGCTGTTCTTAGGTTTGCTAGGCGCCCATATGCTGCAGCAGTTATTTGGTTGATGTGCGCCTCATCAGATGCGCCTGGTGTTATACTCACCCCAAGATCTTTTTCCTTGATTGAGGTTTGTAGTCTCTGGCCCCCTAGACTGTACTCCGTCTGCGGTCTTTTTTGCCCTTCCCCAATCTTCATGACTTTGCACTTGGTGGGGTTGAACGCCAGGAGCCAATTGCTGGACCAGGCTTGCAGCCTGTCCAGATCCCTTTGTAGTTCTGCCTGGTCCTCGTCCGATTGAATTCTTCTCATCAACTTCACATCGTCTGCAAACAGGGACACTTCGAAGTCGATTCCTTCCGTCATGTCGTTCACAAATACCAGAAACAGCACCGGTCCTAGGACTGACCCCTGTGGAACCCCACTCATCACCGGCGCCCACTCTGACACCTCGCCACGTACCATGACGCGCTGCTGTCTTCCTGACAGGTATTCCCTGATTCATTGTAGTGCCTTCCCTGTTACCCCTGCCTGGTCCTCCAGCTTCTGCACTAATCTCTTGTGTGGAACTGTGTCAAACGCCTTCCTACAGTCCAAGAATATGCAATCTACCCACCCCTCTCTCTCTTGTCTTACTGCTGTCACCCTGTCATAGAACTCCAGTAGGTTTGTGACACAGGATTTCCCGTCCCTGAAACCGTGTTGGCCGTCGTTGATAAACACATTCCTTTCTAGGTGTTCCACCACTCTTCTCCTGATAATCTTCTCCATGACCTTGCATACTATACATGTCAGTGACACTGGTCTGTAGTTTAGTGCTACGTTCCTGTCTCTTTTTTAAAAAAATTGGAACTACATTTGTTGTCTTCCATACCTCAGGTAGTTGCCTTGTTCCGATAGACGTGTTAAAGATTGTTGTTAGGGGTACACATAGCTCCTCTGCTCCCTCTCTCAGGACCCATGGAGAGATATCCGGCCCCATCGCCTTTGAGGTATCTAGCTCGCTTAGTAGCCTCTTCACTTCCTCCTCAGTTGTGTGTATTGTGTCCAGCACCTGATGGTGTGTGTGTACTCGCCTAATTGTACTCACCTAATTGTGGTTGCAGGGGTCGAGACTCAGCTCCTGGCCCCGCCTCTGCACTGTCCGCTACTGGGTCTCTGCTCTCCCTGCTCCGTGAGCTTTATCATACCTTGTCTTAAAACTATGTATGGTTCCCGCCTCCACTATATCGTTCGCTAAACTATTCCACTTCCTAACTACTCTATGGCTGAAGAATTGCTTCCTAACATCCCTCTGACTCATCTGAGTCTTCAGCTTCCAGTTGTGTCCCCTTGTTTCTGTGTTTCCTCTCTGGAACATCCTGTCACTATCTACCTTGTCGATTCCCCGCAGTATTTTGTATGTCGTTATCATGTCTCCTCTAACCCTTCTGTCCTCCAGTGTTGTTAGCCCTATTTCCCTCAACCTTTCTTCATAAGGCAGTCCCCTGACTTGTGGAACTAGCCTTGTCGCAAACCTTTGCACTTTCTCTAATTTCTTGACGTGCTTGACCAGGTGTTGGTTCCAGACTGGTGCTGCATACTCTGGTATGGGCCTGACGTATACGGTATACAGTGTCTTGAACGATTCCTTGTTAAGGTAACGGAACGCTAATCTTAGGTTTGCCAGTCGCCCATATGCTGCCGCAGTTATCTGGTTGATGTGTGCTTCCGGAGACGTGCTTGGTGTTATACTCACCCCAAGGTCTTTCTCCTTTCATGAGGTTTGTAGCCTTTGTCCGCCTAGCCTGTACTCTGTCAGCGGTCTTCTTTGCCCTTCTCCGATCTTCATGACTTTGCATTTGGTGGGGTTAAATTCGAGAAGCCAGTTGCTAGACCAGATGTCAAGCTTGTCCAGGTCACTTTGAAGTCCTGCTTGGTCTTCATCCGATGTGATTCTCCTCATTAATTTCACATCATCTGCGAAAAGAGACACTTCTGAGTCTATCCCATCCATCATGTCATTCACATATAGCAAGAATAGCACTGGTCCTAGGACTGACCCCTGCGGTACACCGCTCGTCACAGGCACCCACTGTGATACCTCATCACGCACCATGACCCGTTGTTGCCTCCCTGTGAGGTATTCCCTGATCCATTCCAGTGCCCTTCCTGTTATACACGCTTGGTCTTCCATCTTCTTTACTAATCTCATGTGAGGAACTGTGTCAAAGGCCTTCCTGCAGTCCAAGAAAATGCAGTCAACCCACCCTTCTCTCTCTTGCCTTACCTCTGTTACTTTATCATAGAACTCCAGGAGGTTTGTTACACAGGATTTGCCTTCCCTGAAACCGTGCTGTCTGTCGTTGATTAACCTGTTCTGCTCCAGATGCTCCACCATTCTTTTTCTGATGATTTTCTCCAAGACTTTGCACACTATACACGTAAGTGACACCGGTCTGTAGTTTAGTGCCTCTTTTCTGTCTCCTTTTTTAAAGATGGGGACTACGTTGGCCTTTTTCCATATCTCAGGTAGCTGCCCAGTTTCAAGGGATGTGTTGAAAATTTTGGTAAGTGGCACACTCAGAAACTCAGCTCCTTCCTGAAGGACCCATGGTGAGATATTGTCCGGACCCATTGCCTTTGAGGTATCAAGGTCACTGAGTAACTGCTTCACCTCCCCCTCAGATGTGTGTATTCCCTCCAGCACTCGATACATCCCTTGTTGGTGACGCACCCCGTCCTGTCTACCCAACTGCCTTCCTTCCTCCACTGTGAATACTTCCCTAAACCTCGAGTTGAGCTCCTCACATACCTCTTGATCATTACTTGTGAGTTCCCCATCTTCCCTCCTCAGCCTTATCACCTGATCCTTTACTGTTGTCTTCCTTCTGATGTGGCTGTACATCAGTTTCGGGTCAGACTTGACTTTCGATGCTATGTCGTTTTCGTACTGTTTCTGGGCCTCCCTCCGTACCTGTGCATACTCGTTTCTAGCTCATCGACTAATCTCCTTGTTTGCTTGGGTTCTTTGCCTTCTGTACCTTTTCCATTCTCTGGCACTCTGAGTCTTTGCCTCCCTCCAACTTTGGGTAAACCAGGGGCTCTTTCTTGTCTTCCCATTTATTCTTTTTCCTTTGGGTATAAACCGTTCCTCTGCCTCCTTGCACTTTGTCGCTACGTATTTCATCATTTCATTTACTGACTGTCCTTCCATTTCCCTTTCCCACAGAACCTCCTGCAGGAAATTCCTCATACCTGTGTAGTCCCCTCTTTTATAGTCTGGTATGTCTCTTTCAGCACCGTTTTCCCTCTCCACCTGTAGCTCTACTATGTACTCAAAGCTCAGCACCATATGGTCACTGGCTCCCAGGGGGCTCTCGTGTGTTATGTCCTCGATATCTGAGCTATTCAGGGTGAATACAAGGTCCAGCCTTGCTGGTTCGTCCTCTCCTCTATCTCTGGTCGTGTCCCTGACATGTTGGTGCATCAGGTTTTCCAGTACCGCGTCCATCATCTTGGCTCTCCAAGTTTCTGGACCCCCACGTGGTTCTTGGTTCTCCCAGTCGATCTCTTTGTGGTTGAAATCGCCCATGACCAGTAACTTCACTCTGCTCATGTGCGCTTTTCTTGCCACCTCCGCCAAGGTGTCCACCATTGCTCTGTTGTTCTCGTCATATTCCTCTCCTGGCCTCCTGCAGTTTTGTGGTGGGTTGTACATCACTGCAATGACTATCTTGTGCTCCCCAGACTGGATGGTACCTACTATAAAGTCCCTTTCTCTACACACCTCCATTCCTGCCATTTCCTCAAATCTCCAATGATTCCTTACGAGCAGTGCGACCCCTCCTCCCCCCCTGCTCCTGTGTGTGTGTGTGAGTGTGTGTGAGTGTGTGTGTGTGTGTGTGTGTGTGTGTGTGTGTGTGTGTACTCACCTCACCTAATTGTGGTTGCAGGGGTCGAGACTCAGCTCCTGGCCCCGCCTCTGCGCTGCCCGCTACTGGGTATCTGCTCTCCCTGCTCCATGAGCTTTATCATACCTCGTCTTAAAACTGTGTATGGTTCCTGCCTCCACTATGACTTTCTCTAGACTATTCCCCTTCCTGACTACTCTGTGGCTGAAGACGTGCTTGGCGTTATACTCACCCCAAGGTCTTTCTCCTTTTCCGAGGTTTGTAGCCTTTGTCCGCCTAGCCTGTACTCTGTCAGCGGTCTTCTTTGCCCTTCTCCGATCTTCATGACTTTGCATTTGGTGGGATTGAATTCGAGAAGCCATTTGCTAGACCAGATGTCAAGCTTGTCTAGGTCTGTTTGAAGTCCTGCTTGGTCCTCCTCCGATGTGATTCTCCTCATTAATTTCACATCATCTGCGAACAGACACTTCTGAGTCTATCCCATATGTCATGTCATTTACATATACCAAGAATAACACTGGTCCTAGGACTGACCCCTGCGGAACGCCGCTCGTCACAGGTGCCCACTGTGATACCTCATCACGCACTATGACCCGTTGTTGCCTTCCTGTGAGGTATTTTTGATCCATTCCAGTGCCCTTCCTGTTATACGCGCTTGTTCTTCCAACTTCTTTACTAATCTCATGTGAGGAACTGTGTCGAAGGCCTTCCTGCAGTCCAGGAAAATGCAATCAACCCACCCTTCTCTCTCTTGCCTTACCTCTGTTACTTTATCATAGAACTCTAGGAGGTTTGTTACACAGGATTTGCCTTCCCGGAATCCGTGCTGCCTGGTGTTTATTATCCTGTTCAGCTCGAGGTGCTCCACCATTCTTTTCCTGATGATTTTCTCCAGGACTTTGCACACTATACATGTAAGTGATACCGGTCTATAGTTTAGTGCCTCTTTTCTGTCTCTTTTTTTAAAGATGGGGACTACGTTGGCCTTCTTCCATACCTCAGGTAACTGCCCACTCAGTGGCACACTCAGTACCTCAGCTCCTTCCCGAAGAACCCACGGGGAGATGTTGTCCGGTCCCATCGCCTTTGAGGTATCAAGGTCACTGAGTAACTGCTTCACCTCCTCCTCAGTTGTGTGTATGCACTCTAGCACTTGATACATCCCTTGTTGGTGGCGCACCCCATCCTGTCTACCCAGCTGCCTTGCTTCCTCCACTGTGAATACTTCCTTAAACCTCAAGTTGAGCTCCTCACATACCTCTTGATCGTTACTTGTGAGTTCCCCATCTTCTCTCCTCAGCCTTATCACCTGGTCTTTAACTGTTGTCTTCCTTCTGATGTAACTGTACATCAGTTTCGGGTCGGACTTAACTTTCGATGCTATGTCATTTTCGTACTGTTTCTGGGCTTCCCTCCGTACCTGTGCATACTCGTTTCTAACTCTTCTACTAATCTCTTTGTTTACTTGGGTTCTTTGCCTTCTGTACCTTTTCCATTCTCTGACACTCTTGGTCTTTGCCTCCCTGCACCTTTGGGTAAACCAGGGGCTCTTTCTGGCCTTCCCGTTTAATCTTTTTCCTCTGGGTATAAACCGTTCCTCTGCCTCCTTGCACTTTGCCCCTACGTATTCCATCATTTCACTTATTGTCTGTCCGTCCATTTCCCTTTCCCACTGAACCTCCTGCAGGAAATTCCTCATGCCTGTGTAGTTCCCTCTTTTAAAATCTGGTTTGTCTCTTTCTGTTCTGTTTTCCCTCTCCACCTGTAGCTCTACAATGTACTCAAAGCTCAGCACCATATGGTTGCTGGCTCCCAGGGGGCTCAACATTCAACACTCATCCCCAACACACATCTTCTCAGGGGTCCACCTTGACTGAGGCTTGACATTCAACACTCATCCCCAACACACATCTTCTCAGGGGTCCACCTTGACTGAGGTTCAACATTCAACACTCATCCCCAACACACATCTTCTCAGGGGTCCACCTTGACTGAGGTTCAACATTCAACACTCATCCCCAACACACATCTTCTCAGAGGTCCACCTTGACTGAGGTTCAACATTCAACACTCATCCCCAACACACATCTTCTCAGGGGTCCACCTTGACTGAGGCTCAACATTCAACACTCATCCCCAACACACATCTTCTCAGGGATCCACCTTGACTGAGGCTCAACATTCATCACTCATCCTCAACACACATCTAGGAATTTTTCCCAAAGTGTGGGCGTTCTATTACAAATATTCTACTTTTCCCCAAACAACATTACTCTGTACTGCTCTTTACTCTGTCATTAACTCACTGTATTTGTGCCTGGGGATCTATCACACCTAAAACAAATTTTTACCTAACAAAAATCAGCTATTAGAACCCCCCCCTAGTCAGGTTCCAAACAAGGCACATTCACTACTGAACGTACAAAACATTCACATTGCAGATTGTTACAATATTTTAATATCGAATGTGACAAACTATAACATTCTGGTAGACTAATATGTTGGTCTCACTGTCTAGTAATTATAAGTTAATATTAAGGCTGCACTAAATACTCCATATAACCGAGGTTGTTGTACAGAACAGTTTCCACATGTTACTTCAATGTTAATTATGTGCTCTACTCCACTTTACACAAGTTAAATTGTTTCCTTGTTTGTTTGTTTGTTTTTTGATCATCTCAACCAGAGACAGCTTGTGTTTAAGATTCATTGTTATAATCATAACGAAGCGCTAAACCCTTAAGGGTTATCGCTGTGCTGTTGTAAAGGTTCTGCCTCATCGTTTTTTTGTGGTAAGTTTGTTAATAATGACGGGGAAGCGCTCAACCCACAGGGGTCGTCATACAGCAAATGAAGACTGGCAGGTAATCAGCTTTAATCCAATGGGAAAAAGTAATTTCAATTCCTTGGATCAAGAGCTCATTGCCAATTTAAAGGGACAGTTCTTCAAGGGTCTTTGTAGCAAATACATCTTTACCTGTGCTAAACACACTCCTATCACCAACAGCCTGGTTGGTTACAGATGATGCCTGAAGTAACGTACGGTGGACCGAGCCTACAACACTCGTACTGAAAGATCAACACCGATATATCGCTTAATAAAGAATAATATGTTGCAATTTGCAACCGACACTAAATTTCTTCTTATCAAGAAGGCCTGGTAGGCAACGTTCTCGCCTCACACACTGAGTGTCCTTGGTTCAATCCCCGGCACGGGTGGAAACATTCGGTGTATTTCCTTACACCTGCTGTCACTGTTCACTTAGCAGTAAATAGGTACCTGGGTGTTACTCACCCTACACCTGCTGTCACTGTTCACCTAGCAAGTAAGTAGGTACCTGGGTGTTAGTTGCCTGGTGTGAGTGGCATCCTGGGGGACAAGATGGAAATAAGACAAGAGTCTTCGACACACTTTCTTGGGTTATCCTGGGTGGCTAACCCTCCGGGGTTAAAAATTCTAACAAAATCTTAAGTATTGACTCAAAAAGACAGTAGCCAGAACAATAATTTGAGTGGGAAATATAAGTGAGGATGGGAGGTGTTCGCTCTCTATGTGACATGTCAAGATATCTTATTAACGAGAATAAGATACAATACATGTTAAGATAAGTCAATTGTAAACCTAAATACAGATGTACTCCTGTTAACCCTTTTGGGGTCTAGCTTTTAGGCCTTTTATGCATCTATATATTGATGTACTGCCGTTCACAGAATGGATATTAGTAAGTTAGTCAGCCTATTGTGGTACTCAGTAAAGTAGACACTTCGGCGACAAAATCTAGTCTAATCTTTCTGTGATTTATACTAAGCAATGAACCCGTGTGGGCCATACAGCACAAGAAGAGATAAGATTTTGTTCGGATTTTTAACCCCGGAGGGTTAGGCACCCAGGATAACCCAAGAAAGTCTGTGCGTCATCGAGGACTGTCTGTCTTATTTTCATTGTGGTCCTCAATCTTTTCCCCCAGGATGCCACCCACACCAGTTGACTAACACTCAGGTACATACTTGCTTGGTGAACAGGACAACTGGTGTAAGGAAACGCGTCGAAATGTTTCACCCCTGCCGGGAATCGAACCCGGACACTCAGCGTGTGAAGCGAGAGCTTTGTCAGCCAAGCCACGGGGCCCCGGAGATAGTAACTATCCTGCTTCTGTTAATTAGAGTATCCTCATCTATATAGGAGGAGACGGCACAGCACAAGGAGGAGACAGGTGGTGTTGATGACCTCAGCAGTTACCTGGGTGCTTACCAGCTGGAGATGAAGGAGGCTCAGCGGGAGGGAAGAGAGACGCCGCTCACTCGTGAGTCTTATTACAGTAGCTCAGTTAGGCTCCTTGTGCAGCTATTAAAAATTTGGCCCAGTCCCTGGACCCATTACGTATCTCTGTAATCTTCTTGACAACCGCCCACACCATGGGTCTGGGCTGCAACATAAACAGTAAGATTATTATTATAATAAAAAAGAAGCGCTAAACCACAGGGGTTATACAGATATAAACAGTAAGAGAGTCATGCTCGTGGTGTCCAGTCTTTAATAGCACTCTGGTCATCTGGTCATCTGGTCATCGTATATTTTTAGTTTTAGATTTCCATTAGTTACTAATTCCTCCTGCTGTATAACCCCTGTGGTTTAGCGCTTCTGTTTGATTATAATAATAATACTAATTCCTCCTTTAATGCATTCCACTCGTCAACTGATCTATTGGAGAAGAAAATTGTTGCCCTAACAGTCTTCGTGTGCAATATATAATGTACATAGTTTCAAATATAATAATAATAATAATAATAATAATAATAATAATAATAACTTTATTTACTACAAGTACATGTACAAGGTATACAGACCATAGCTGACATCAGTGACATACTACTATATAGAAAGCATCTTGTTATGCAGAGCATTTCGAACAAATTAGGTTACTTTTGTCCCCTAGGATGTGACCCACACCAGTCCACTAACACCCAGGTACCTACTTACTGCTAGGTGAACATGGAGAGCAGGTGTCTTAAGAAAACAAGTCCTAATGTTTCCACCCGTTCTGGGGATCGAACCACGGACCTCAATGTATGAAACGTGTGAAAAATAGTGATACCATAATGGATAACATAGTGATACCATTGTGTAGGGTGCAGTGGTAATAGGAGAAAGTGTATACCTGGAGTATACCTGGAGAGAGTTCCGGGGGTCAACGCCCCCGCGGCCCGGGGTTGAAAAACCCTCACCCACCTGGGTTTAAAAGAGAGTTGACAGCGGTCGCCAGTACACCACGCAAGTCAAAGATATTTTTATAACACTTTTATACCAGTTAGCTTACCTAGGAAATACTTCAAGTGTACCAGAATTAAAGTTGTGTTGGGGAAGTAGTGTAGTAGTGCTGTATAATGTAGAACACATTAGGGCGTTAAGACACCTACTGTCCCTGTTCACCTAGCGGTAATTAGGTACCTGGGTGTTAGTCGACTGGTGTGGGTTGCATCCTGGGGAACAGGATTAACATACGTTACCCATTATACATAACCATGGGCTTTCTGTATAGTATATCACTGATGTCAGCTATGGTCTGTATAAGTTGTATTATGTACTTTGTAGAAAAAAATTATTATTACCGTCTCTTCCCTCAGTGCCACACTTGAAGGCTAACATCCTGGAGTTATTTGTGGCCGGGAGTGAGACGACCTCAACGACCATGTGCTGGGCCATCTACCTGCTGGCGGGTAACCCCGAAGTTCAGCGTCGCGTACAGGAGGAACTCGACCAAGTGGTGGGACCTGACAATGTACCCACTTTCCAGCACATGGACAGGTAATATTATGAGGAATTAGACATATGTTCAACATCAGGGTATGTTTACTTGAGGACGTTTCGCCATCCAGTGGCTTTATCAATTCAATACGTAGACATAATCTGAAGGCTGTAGAAATAAATACGGAAAGTAGTGTAAGACGAGGTAATCGGGTAATATTATATTATTCATGGGGATGTGTTAAGCCCGTTTGGGTTATTCAAAACCTAGGAAATGGGAAGTAATCAGCTTTGATTCAAGTGAGAAGGGAGGAGATAACCCCATTTACTTGAATTAAAACCCTTTCACCAATATCAAGCCTCCCTCTTCCCTCGCTAGGAGCATGTTGTTTCAACAGATATATAGTTTTGGATGAAATTATGTCGAATTTAAAAATCAGAGCACAGCTTCAAGAAAGATTACCACGATGATACCTGCCCTGCCAGGCTGAGAGAGTAAAGTGCGACGTGCACCGAGTATATTACATTTTATTCTATGTTCATCACACACCCATTGTGGCATGCCCTCTCGTCCAGTGAATTAGTAAGTCAGAGTATAGCAGTTCTGGGGCCCCACTGCTATACTTGTTACTAGTTCAAAACAGTCAGTCACGTGGAAGCCCACGATCTCTACACTGTGACGTCTTCAGCGCACCCAGCATTTGCCCTCACTTGCCCTGCTAACTTTGTTTGCTGACTTATTTATGACCAGGTGCTACAGGCCATTAGACTATCACCTGTGTTCGTAATACTCAGTGTGTATCAGTGGTGCCACCTGCCCTGCCTACCTGTAGGAGCAACTCAGTGGTGCCACCTGCCCTGCCTACCTGTAAGAGCAACTCAGTGCTTAAACAAACTACAGTACTGGTGAGGCTCGAACTCATAGCAAGTGAGTCGTATATTTAGGTATAAATATACCTAGTTGGATGAATCTTATTGTAGCCACCTGGCCCAGTAGTTACCGCACTGGCCTGGAGTTTTACAACTCACTGGCCATGAGTTCTAACCCAACCCGTACCCTGCATTGTTTGCAATCGTGTTACAATGATTTCTGACTCAACTCGGTGTGTATTCGAGCTTGGAAGTAGACATACATCTGCTGGATCTTCAGTAGCAGCCTGACAGCTGGGTGTCCCATAGCTCACACACTGAGGTCCGTGGTTCGATCCCCAGTATGAGTGGAAACATTAGGACGTGTTTCCTTAAGACACCTGCTCTCCATGTTCACCTAGCAGTGAAATAGGTACCTGGATGTTAGTGGACTGGTGTGGGTCGCATCCTGGGACAAAACTGACCTAATTTATGGGAAATACTCAGCATAACAAGCGACTTTCTATATAGTAGTATGTCATTGATGTCAGCTATGACCTGTATACCTTGTACATGTACTTGTAGAAATAAAGATTATTATTATAAATGAACTGTTAGTTGCTGTTGTCAGCTGAATTCCACTGTCATGTAATTGCTAGTGTTTTTTTATTATCTACTCTTAATTATTGTAAGTCAGGCTGTTGGTGCTAGCACCAGCAGCCTGACACGACAACCCGGCTTGTTCAGAACAATTTGCTATAACTGTTAAATAACAAAAAAAAGCACAATACCGTGACTGGAACAATACACACACAACCCGCACATATAAAGAGAGGAGCATGACGACGTCTGACTTGACCATTTACAAAGTCACAGTGTGACTTTGTAAATGGTCCAAGTCGGACCAAACGTCGTCGTAAGCTCCTCTCTCTCTCTTATATGTGCGGGTTGTGTGTGTATTGCTATAACTGTTATTATTATATTCACCTGTATGAAACCACAAGGATCATACACCACCACCTGGGGAATGGGAGATAATCATGATTGATCTCAGAAAGGGAAGGGCAGTTCCACTCCCTTCGTCAAAGAGCTCTCCAACTCTTCTCAAAGAACATCCTATCTTACCCCCCCCCCTTCCTCCGTCCGTCAAATTTACAAGCGAGAGGTAATGAGTTTGTGTGTTCAGTCTGCCGTACACCACCGCCACCATCTATGAAGTGCAGAGAGTTGGTGACATCCTTCCTGTAGGAGTACCTCGTCAGACCTCTAGGGACGTCACACTCCAGGGGTACCACATACCTAAAGGTAAAATATACGAGTAGTATTGTCGTGGGACAGCACTAAACCCATAGGAGTCAAAATGCTTTGTGTGTGTGTACGTACATTTCTCTCTTGCCTTCATTACTCAGCTGGTTGCTTGTCTTTGTTCAGAAGAATGGAAGTGCCCTGGACAGTAAGGCAAATTTTGATTCATTGTTTTTTTCCTTGTATCAAGTGAGACCGGCTACTAGCATTTATGTATGTATGTGCTTTACCTGTGTGTGCTTCATGTGTACCAACCAGATGCTTCCTACCTTTCATATAGGACACTTGTTATCGTCTTGCTGTTCCACCGCAGTCTTCAACACACACATTGTACCATACCTCTGGTGCGGCAGCTTCCTGAGGTGACCAGACTTGACCTGGCTCCTCCTCCCCGCTTGTTGCAACGCTACACAGTGATTCACCACCACTATCACTAGTTCTACAACAGCATCACTACATTATATGGGCTCACTCAACCTTCAAAAACTAATCAATATTTTCGTTTTCCTTTTTTTTCCGTTTATCTCGTTACTTAACATTACACCTTCACCAAGTGGATGTTCAAATAGCAGTTAATATGTTCTCTCTAGTGGATTGAACCTCTTAATCCGCAGGTACTGCCGCTGTCTGCTGCCTTCCTTCTGCCCACCAAAACCCTTTTAATCGCAAAGACTTATTTAACTTACATAAACAAACCGTTGAGTTAATTCCTTTCCTTCTAAACCACTTTAATAATATGACTTCATAAAAATCACTCCTGAAAGACATGAAAATCCAGATTGAATCACGCGGACGTCAGGGTGTGGGGGGTCTTCATCTATATGTGGTTGCAGGGGTCGATTCACAGCTCCTGGACATACCTCTTTGTCGGTCGCTATGTCCACTTTTTCTTAAAGCTATGTTTTGATCTTGCCTCTACCACTTCACTCTCTAGTTCATTTTACTTCCTGACTACTCTAAGGCTGAAGAAGTACTTCCTAACATCCCTGTGACTCATCTGAGTTTCCAACTTTCAGCTGTGTCCTCTTGTTCCTGTTCCTCATCTCTCAAATTTTCTGTCCTTGTTCACCTTGTCAATTCCTCTCAGTATTTTACACGTTATCATATTCCTCAGAGTCCTCCTGTCTTACAGTGCCATCTCAATGAGTTCCCTTAACTTCTCCTCGTAGGACATACCTCTTAGCTCCGGGACTAGTCTTGCTGCAAAACTCTTCACTTTCTCCAATTTCTTGATGTGTTTAACCAAGTGTGGGTTCCATACTGGTGCTGCATACTCCAATATGAGCCTGATGTCCACGGTGTACAGTATTGTGAATGACTCCTTAGATGTCGAAAAGCTGTTCTTAGATATGCCAGATGCGCATTTGCCGTAGCAGTTATTTGGTTAATGTTCGCCTCAGGTGATATATTTGGTATGATACCCACCCCAAGATCCTTCTCATTGAGTAAGGTTTGCAGCCTTTGACCCCCGTACCTGTACTTCGTGTGAGGTCTGCTTTGTCCTTCCCTAAGCTTTATAAGTTTGTACTTCATGGGGTTAAACTCCAGGGATGCCAAGCCTATGATGACACTCTTCAGGTCGCTTGTTCTATCTAGGCTGGAATATTGCTGCACACTAACTGCACCTTTCAAGGCAGGTGAAATTGCTGACCTAGAAAATGTAGAGAACCTTCACGGCACGCATAACTGAAGCTTGATGGTCCTAAACCTGTACTCCCTGGAACGCAGGCGGGAGAGATACATGATTATATACACTTGGAAAATCCTAGAGGGATTAGTACAAAACTTGCACACGAAAATCACTCCCTACGAAAGCAAAAGACTCGGCAGACGATGCAATATTCCCTCAATGAAAAGCAGGGGTGCCACTAGCACGATAAGAGACAACACAATAAGTGTCAGGGGCCCAAGACTGTTCAACTGCCTCGCAGTATACATAAGGGGGATTACCAATAGACCCCTGGCTGTCTTTAAGCAGGCACTGGACAGGCACCTAAAGTCGGTACCTGACCAGCCAGGCTATGGTTCGTACGTTGGACTGCGTGCGGCCAGCAGTAACAGCCTGGTTGATCAGGCCCTGATCCACCATGAGGCTTGGTCACAGACCGAGCCGCGGGGGCGTTGACCCCCCGGAACTCTCTCCAGGTAAACTTCAGGAGACATTTGACAGACCAGGCTGGCAGCCTGTCCAGATCCCTTTGTAGCTTTTCCTGGTGTTCGTCCGCTTGTATTCTTCTTATTAGTGTCACGTCGTCTGTGAAGAAGGATGACTCTGACTTGTAAAGTAAAGTAAAGTAAATTTTATTTCTTTGCAATTTTACATAGATATTGGTAGTTACAATCATAAACTGAAGTGCAAGGAGAGCCACTGACATGCCATGGCATTAGGGGCAGCTTAATCTAATGACTTATAGACTATGTACATAATATTAGGTGAGGAGGTGTTGATTCACCGGGAAATCTCCCGGCCCGGGTCTTTACCAGATGGCGACCCGGCTCCGGCTCCCTGGCGTGGGAGTAGCAGAGACCTAAGTCTCCCATGGGAAGGGGTACCCCTCAGCGGCGGGACCAACTGGTCCCAGGCCTAGCCATATTCGCCCACAAGCACGAGGCAGGTAGGTAGATAGACGCTAGGCCACTCTGGTCTGATACCTTCCCCGCCACAAGGAGGCTGAAGGGAAGGGCAGGCTTGCGAGCCGCAGATGGTAGCAAGCTCCACCCTTGGCACCTACCCTGCCCTAGAAGGGCTGGGCATGGTGATCGACCGCTCCATAATATTAGAGAAATTGATTGAGTTTATTCTAGTTATATATTTGATTTCAAATTACAATATGATATTACCCTGTTAAAATTACAATATGATGATATTACATTATAACAAGTGTTTAGGAGGATGGTAATATAAAATTGAGATTATCTTAAGGAAAATAACATTGAGCATTTTTGAAAGTAATTTATAGTATGAGTATTTAGTTTTGGCTGAGTATAGGTTACATAATAGTAACATATTAGTAAAAATTGAAATTATCTTATAGGAAAATAATATTGAGCATTTTTAAAAGTAGTTTATAGTCTGAATATTTAGTTTAGGGTGAGTACGTCGTTCACATATAAAAGAAACCCCCTTCTGCTTCGCTGGGTTTATAAGGGCCACTGACAGCATAAGCGTAACGAGCCCGACTTCTCGATGGCACGAGGAAGATTTGTTGCTCAAGGCTGAGCCATGAAAGAAAAGGAACAAAAGTTCCTTTGTAAACAAAGATAGAAACTTGAAGTTTCCAATTAGATCCGATGGACCCCCTTGCCAAGTCCCAGCAGAGCGGCACCCCCACACCCCCACGTGAGTACAGTAACTGACTTCCCACCAAACTCCGTTAAAGAATTATCCGCAGAGCGGAAAAATGGAGTTGGCTAAAAGTAAGCCGATGAACAGGTGGTGCTCCTGTAAAGTGCCCGGCTGGCTACATAGATGGACAAACATCCTAGAGAGAACGAGGGGAATTATCACCGATACTCAGGAGAGACGTCCACACCCGACGAAGTCTGGCGCAGAAATCTTCAGATATTCCCTGATCCATTGTAGTGGTTTTCCTGTTATTGCTACCTGTTCCTCTAGCTTTTGTACCAGTCTCTTGTTCGGTACTGTGTCGAAAGGCTTCTTACTGTCCAAAAAAATGTTGTAAAACTTAGTAGGTTTTGACACAGGATTTTTTTATTCCGTGCGGTTATTTATGAACCCATTTCTTTCTAGGTGCTCCACTACTCTTCTGATAATCTTCTCCATAACTTTACATACCAATGACACTGGTCTGTTGTTTAATGCTGCCAGTCTGTCTCCTTAAAAATTGGGACTACATTTGCTGTCTTCCATACCTCTGACAGTTGCATGTGTCGATAGACTTGCTGAAGATTATTTCTAGTGGCACACACTGCCTCTACTTCCTCTCTCAGGACCCATGGAGAAATATCTGGTCCCACTGTCTTCGAGATATCTAGCTAACATGGCAACTTCTTCCACTCCTTCCCTGTTGTGTGTACTGTGTCTAATGCTCGCTGGTGCACTCTGCCTCTTTGACTGCTGGAAGCCTTTCTGTCCATTGAGACTACCTCTCCAAGTCTTATGTTGAGCTCTTCACATACTTCCTGGTCATTCCTTGTGAGCTCTCGACCTTCCTTCTTCAGCCTGATTACCTGGTCCCTGACTGTTGTTTTCCTCCTAATGTGGCTATATAACAACTTTGGGTCGTATTTGCCTTTCGATGCAATGTTATTCTCAAATTACTGCTGAGCCTTTCTTCTTATCCATGCATACTCGTTTCCGGCACTTCGACTCAGCTCCTTTTCCTGAGTTCTTTGCCTCCTATACCTCTTCCATGATCTAGCCACATTTGGCTTTAGTCTCTATACACCTCTGGGTACACCATGCACTTACCTATTTGTGGCTGCAGGGGTCGATTCACAGCTCCTGGCCCCGACTCTTCGCTGTGTGTGTAGTAACAATGATCTCTCAAATAATCATATTTTAATGCCTAGAACTCTGCATTTTATATTTTCTTGTTGTGTGAGAACCTAAGGTTACCACCCTAATCCCTCACTCTTCCTTTTGTAATAATACACAAATCAAGGTCCCTCCTACCCGCACCCCTCCACTACCAAGATCCCTCCTACCCGCACCCCTCCACTACCAAGGTCCCTCCTACCCGCACCCCTCCACTACCAAGATCCCTCCTACCCGCACCCTCCACTACCAAGGTCCCTCCTACCCGCACCCCTCCACTACCAAGGTCCCTCCTACCCGCACCCCTCCACTACCAAGGTCCCTCCTACCCGCACCCCTCCACTACCAAGGTCCCTCCTACCCGCACCCCTCCACTACCAAGGTCCCTCCTACCCGCACCCCTCCACTACCAAGGTCCCTCCTACCCGCACCCCTCCACTACCAAGGTCCCTCCTACCCGCACCCCTCCACTACCAAGGTCTTTTCTACCTGCACCCCTCCACTGCCAAGGTCCCTCCTACCTGCACCCCTCCACTGCCAAGGTCCCTCCTACCCGCACCCTTCCACTACCAAGGTCCCTCCTACTCGCACCCCTCCACTACCAAGGTCCCTCCTACCTGCACCCCTCCACTACCAAGGTCCCTCCTACCCGCACCCTTCCACTACCAAGGTCCCTCCTACCCGCACCCCTCCACTACCAAGGTCCCTCCTACCCGCACCCCTCCACTACCAAGGTCCCTCCTACCCGCACCCCTCCACTACCAAGGTCCCTCCTACCCGCACCCCTCCACTACCAAGGTCCCTTCTACCCGCACCCCTCCACTGCCAAGGTCCCTCCTACACGCACTCCTCCACTACCAAGGTCCCTCCTACTCGCACCCCTCCACTACCAATTTCCCTCCTACCTGCACCCCTCCACTACCAAGGTCCCTCCTACCCACACCCCTCCACTACCAAGGTCCCTCCTACCCACACCCCTCCACTACCAAGGTCCCTTCTACCCGCACCCCTCCACTACCAAGGTCCCTCCTACAATCACCCCTCCACTACCAAGGTCCCTCCTACAATCACCCCTCCACTACCAAGGTCCCTCCTACCTGCACCCCTTCAATACCAAGGTCCCTCCTACCCGCACCCCTCTACTACCAAGGTCCCTTCTACCCGCACCCCTCCACTGCCAAGGTCCCTCCTACACGCACTCCTCCACTACCAAGGTCCCTCCTACTCGCACCCCTCCACTACCAAGGTCCCTCCTACCTGCACCCCTCCACTACTAAGGTCCCTCCTACCCACACCCTCCACTACCAAGGTCCCTTCTACCCGCACCCTCCACTACCAAGGTCCCTCCTACAATCACCCTCCACTACCAAGGTCCCTCCTACAATCACCCCTCCACTACCAAGGTCCCTCCTACCTGCACCCCTTCAATACCAAGGTCCCTCCTACCCACACCCCTCCACTACCAAGGTTCCTCCTACCCTCTCCACTACCAAGGCCCCTCCTACCTGCACCCCTCCACTACCAAGGTCACTCCTACCCACACCCCTCCACGACCAAAGTCCCTCCTACCCGCACCCCTCCACTACCAAGGTCCTTCCTACCCGCACCCCTCCACTACCAAGGTCCCTCCTACCCGCACCCCTCCACTACCAAGGTCCCTCCTACCCGCACCCCTCCACTACCAAGGTCCCTCCTACCAGCACCCTCCACTACCAAGGTCCCTCCTACCTGCACCCTCCACTACCAAGGTCCCTCCTACCCGCACACCTCCACTACCAAGGTCCCTCCTACCCACACTCCTCCACTACCAAGGTCCCTCCTACCCGCACCCCTCCACTACCAAGGTCCCTCCTACCTGCACCCCTCCACTACCAAGGTCCCTCCTACACGCACTCCTCCACTACCAAGGTCCCTCCTACCAGCACCACTCCACTACCAAGGACACTTCTACCTGGACCCCTCCACTACCAAGGTCCCTTCTACTCGCATCCCTCCACTACCAAGGTCCCTTCTACCCGCATCCCTCTGCTACCAAGGTCCCTTCTACCAGCATCCCTCCACTACCAAGGTCCCTTCTACCATCATCCCTCCACTACCAAGGTCCCTTCTACCTGCATCCCTCCACTACCAAGGTCCCTTCTACCAGCATCCCTCCACTACCAAGGTCCCTTCTACCTGGATCCCTCCACTACCAAGGTCCCTTCTACCAGCATCCCTCCTCTACCAAGGTCCCTTCTACCACACATCCCTCCACTACCAAGGTCCCTTTGCCAACGCTTCTCCTGAACACTGCAAGAAGTCTTAAGTTTGCTATGTTGTGTAATACGAAGTTCTTTACTGCTGATGAGCCCTATTTCAACTTCAAATTCTAATTTACATCATAGTAACCGGTTCTCTTTTTCCCCTGGTGCAGGAACGGGCGTGTTATTCAATCTCTCAGCAGCACTCAAGGATCCCAAGTACTGGAAATATCCCGACAGGTTCTACCCTGAGCACTTCCTCACTCCTGAGGGCAAGCTCCTCAAGCCTGACTCTTTCCTGCCTTTTGGTTTTGGTGAGAAACTCTGAGAACAATGTTTTGCCAATCAGTTTCCAGTGACTTGGCCAAAAAGCATTGCATGTTTTATGCCTACTATTTCACTCATGTTTCTTCCCATGTATATGCATTATCTGTATGCTCATAGAAAGCATTATTATTATTAATATTATTATTATTAAAGTCATGAGAAAGAGCTTGTTAGATATTAAATAAGTTTACAGTTACAAAACCTCTCGCTTCACATGCTGAGGGTCAGGGTTCAATTCCTGGCTGTTTCTAAACATTGGGCGTGTTTCCTTACACTGGTTGCCCCTGTTCACCCATCAGTAAAATAGGTACCTGGGTGTTGTTAGTGGACAGGTGTGGGTTACATCCTGGGACAAAACTAACCTAATTTGCAGGAAATGCTCTGCATAACAAGCAACTTTCTATATAGTAGTAAGTCATTGATGTCAGCTATGGTCTGTATACCTTGTACATGTACTTGTAGAAATAAAGATATTATTATTTTTCTTATTATAGGGATAGGGAAGCTGTGATTTCGTGTATAGGGCAAGGAGGAATAACATCTCGTAGGAGTGAGGAAGAGCCAGTTGTGAATGAGGGGGAAATTCGTGAGGCAGTGGGTAAAATGAAAGGGGTAAAGCAACTGTGATTGGTGGGATAAAGACAGAAATGTTAAAAGCAGGTGGGGATATAGTTTTGGAGTGGTTTGTGTTTTTATTTAATGTTTGGAAGAGGGTGAGGTACCTAGGGATTGGCAGAGAGCATGCATAGTTCCTTTGCATAAAGGCAAAGGGGACAAAAGAGAGTGCAAAAATTATAGGGGAATAAGTCTGTTGAGTATTCCTGGTAAAGTGTATGGTAGAGTTATTATTGAAAGAATTAAGAGTAAGATAGAGAGTAGGATAGCAGATGAACAAGGAGGCTTTAGGAAAGGTAGGGGGTGTGTAGACCAAGTGTTTACAGTGAAACATATAGGTGAACAGTATATAGATAAGGGTTAAGAGGATTTTGTGGCATTTATGGATTTGGAAAAGGCGTATGACAGAGTGGATAGGATGCAATGTGGCAGATGTATGGAATAGGAGGTAGGTTACTGAAAGCAGTGAAGAGTTTTTATGAGGATAGTGAGGCTCAGGTTAGAATATGTAGGAGAGAGGGAGATTATTTCCCAGTAAAAGTAGGCCTTAGACAAGGATGCGTGATGTCACCATGGTTGTTCAATATATTTATAGATGGGGTTGTAAAAGAAGTGAATGCTTGGGTGTTGGCAAGAGGTGTGGGGTTAAAAGATAAAGAATCTAACACAAAGTGGGAGTTGTCACAATTGCTCTTTGCTGATGACACTGTGCTTTTGGGGGATTCTGAAGAGAAGTTGCAGAGGTTGGTGGATGAGTTTGTACATCAACAATATTTGTACATCAACAATACTTGTACATCAACAATACTTGTACATCAACAATACTTGTACATCAACAATACTTGTACATCAACAATACTTGTACATCAACAATACTTGTACATCAACAATACTTGTACATCAACAATACTTGTACATCAACAATACTAGTACATCAACAATACTTGTACATCAACAATACTTGTACATCAACAATACTTGTACATCAACAATACTTGTACATCAACAATACTTGTACATCAACAATACTTGTACATCAACAACTAGTACATCAACAATACTTGTACATCAACAGGTAAGCGTTTGTGTCTGGGAGAGTCTCTGGCTCGCCTGGAGTTGTTCTCCTTCTTGACAAAACTGATGCACTGCTTCTCCTGGCGCCTCTCGAATGATCCTCTAGTTTTTCCCGAGGTAAACATGGTACGAATGCCACCCTCCTACACTGTCACCGCCACCACCAGGAACGATGACTCTACGATCACTAGGAAGGGATAATATGTTTATGAAGGATTATCTTCAATTCTTGGAGAAATGGGAGGTAATCCAGTTCAATCCAAGGATTAATGTTCAATTCCCTGGATCAAGAGCCCCTCACTGACCTCAAGGAGCCTCCCTTGAGGGGGCTTCATTACAAGATATGTCAAGTAGTAACACCAATAGTCAAAGGCACTGTTCGTGGTTGTTCATATCATTAATGCCATTACTGTCATATTTTTAAAACTACAAACACTGTATAGGTCATTAACTGGTCAACAAAATTAAATTTTATTTTCTCAGTAAAGTTTTAAATAAATTTATCTGAACCCATCATAAATGCTAATTCCAGATCTTTTATTATTATTATTTCCCAGCTCGTCCGAGTTTTATCATTTTTACCTTGAAAAGGTTTCCCATGGCTTGGTTGGTACCGCATTTGCTTCACACACCGAGAGTCCATGGATCAATCCTCTCAATCAACTGCCTCCCAGCATACATAAGGGAGATTACCATTAGACCCCAGGCTGTTTTCAAGAAGGCACTGGACAGGCACCTAAGGTCAGTACCTGACCAACCGGGCTGTGGTTCGTATGTCAGTTTGCGTGCAGCCAGCAGTAACAGCCTGGTTGATCAGACCCTGATCCACCATGAGGCCTGGTCTCAGACCAAGCCGCAGGGGGCATTGACCCCCAAAACCCTCTCCAGGTAAACTCCAGGTAATTCATTGAAACGTTGGGCATGTTTCTTTACACCTGCTGTCCCTGTTCACCTAGCAGTAAGTAGGTACCTGGGCATTAGTAGACTGATGTGGGTGGCATCCTGGGGAACAAGATTGAAGGATCACAATGGAAATAAGACATATAAGAGTCCTCGATGAGGCACTGACTTTCTTGGGTTATCCTGGTTGGCTAATCCTCCCCTGGGTTATCTTTGTGGCTAATCCTCCCCTGGGTTATCTTTGTGGCTAATCCTCCCCTGGGTTATCTTTGTGGCTAATCCTCCCCTGGGTTATCTTTGTGGCTAATCCTCCCCTGGGTTATCTTTGTGGCTAATCCTCCCCTGGGTTATCTTTGTGGCTAATCCTCCCCTGGGTTATCTTTGTGGCTAATCCTCCCTGGGTTATCTTTGTGGCTAATCCTCCCCTGGGTTATCTCTGTGGCTAATCCTCCCTACTTCAGGTTAAAACCCCCAACATATTTTGTTCTAGAATGTAATAAACCACATACATATTAGGATCATCACTCGTACAGTTTAATACTACAATGCACATCGTACACTTGTTAAATGCTTATAGAAACCTCGGTAGCACTTTTTCGTGGCCTGAGTGTCGTGATGAAAATGTTCCCACGCTCTTCACTCGCACTGCAAAAATTTTTTTGGATGAAAAAAAATGAAGCAAATGTACAAGTGTAAAAAAAAATGTATTTTCAAGTACATGTGACACCTCATCTTTATATGCTTCAAGTAGATTCTGGACACCATCTCGCCTTTGATTTTGCAGTATTAACTTTTGGAAATTTCTCAACAAGGTATTAAAACCCTCTTGAGTTTCCCTTAGCTATCACTTTAAAAAAGTCTTTACACCATTCTTAATGTGGAGAAGTGGCAGGAAAATCTTAGGATCAATTATAAAAGCACTAAATCCATAGGGATTATAGTGTTTGTGGGGGGGGAGGGATTATTATTATTATAATCAAAAGAAGTGCTAAACCAAGGGGAGGAGGGAATGGAAGACATTTAGGCTTAATTCAGGGAACTGGATTAAGAGCCCTTGACCAGCATCAAGGAACCTCCTTGGAGGGGTTTGGATCAATTAATGGAACACACTGGACACTGTTCGGTTGTGGCTCATATGCTGCTCCTGGCTGCTGCTCACATCTACAATGTAATGATCTGCTCTAACACGAATGTCTGTAAGTACAGGAAACATGCTCACTAACATACTGTATCACAGACACTTCATTGATGAGTTCTGCACTGAAGTGAATCAATGAATCTGTATTCATAGCTTTATTTTCTTATTGTGTAGGAAAACAACCTTCAAGCCATGTTCTGAAATCAATAAAAAGATGCTAGTCAGATGCTTTGTGCTCCTGAGAGAAGTCTGATATCATTGCAATAAGAGAGTGGACTGTCTACTGTGAAGAAAGTGCCAAATTAATATTTCATTAACGACAGTAACACACTAGAACATTCTTGTCAAGGTGTTTCTGTCTGAGCCTCGAGATATGAAGTTCTGCTTTTTCTTTGAGTGCTAATCTCTTAAAATAATTCAACTCATCCTGGGTAAAACTCTTCAGTACTAGTTTTCCTTCAGTTGTGTACTCAGGATTGATTGAAAGTCCTGGATCTTCGCCAATCGTGCCTATGTCAGCCACTCACAGACGTCTCATCCCTTGCCAACACATCCCCAGGCAAGTGCCCACCAGGTACATAACCATCAAGCTCACCAGCAGCAGAACAAAGAAATCAGTTTCCGAATTAGTAGCAAAACACGAGGTGCAAGAAATATGATGCCGTCCTCCCAGGCACCTAGGCAGTGCTTCCACTGCCACATTGCTGATGACTGCAAAATGTTTTGTGTAATTACCACCACAAAAGGGAACATTGAAAAGACTGATGTCAGAATAAAAACAAACCGGACAGATAAGATCAACAGTTCTTTAGAGATTTAATCTTAAAACAAACCAGCAGGGTCTTAGAACTGGTGAACACACTTACACATCACCCTCCCAGCCAGTCCTATCTCAGCTCTGTGCTTTATATAAGACCACAGAGTTACATCAAAGTGGCTGCCCCAGTGTCTTACCTTACACTCCTATTTAGCCAAGCTGAACACAAACATGAGAAGCCAGTCTATCAGCATCCTGTCTGCCAACATAAGAGGCTTCATTACCAATGTTGGTGAGCTCACACAGTTTTGTGAACACTCGTCCTCCTGACATGATCGCTGTTATTGAGACATTTCTGGGCAACATGACTCGGAAAAACTTTGGTAGCATTGCTGGCTACACCTCACTAAAATGACAAGACAGGCAAGGTCATGGAGGAGGTATTGCTGCATGCTTTTCTAAAAGTAAACACACCCTATTCACTGTCATAGCCTAATGGTAGGAGTCACAGCTCTTATCAGTGAAATTCTCAGCTAGAAAAGAAGAAAACTGGAAATGATGTTCTAAAGGCTATGTACAAAACCTAGTACAGTGGAACCCCGGATTTCGGCCGTAATCTGTTCCAGAAAGTCGGTCTAAATCCGAAAAGGCCGAAAACCGAAGTAATATTTCCCATAAGAATTAATGTAAATACAATTAATCCATTCCAGACACCCAAAAATATTAACAAAAAATACATTTATTAAAGATTAACTATAGTTTTACATATACAAAATATTTATATATTTTTTTATTAACACATCGGCCGATTCCCACCAAGGCAGGGTGGCCCGAAAAAGAAAAACTTTCGTCATCATTCACTCCATCACTGTCTTGCCAGAGGGGTGCTTTACACTACAGTTATAAAACTGCAACATTAACACCCCTCCTTCAGAGTGCAGACACTGTACTTCCCATCTCCAGGACTCAAGTCCGACCTGCCGGTTTCCCTGAATCCCTTCATAAATGTTACTTTGATCACACTCCAACAGCACGTCAAGTATTAAAAACCATTTGTCTCCATTCACTCCTATCAAATACGCACACGCATGCTTGCTGGAAATCCAAGCCCCTCGCACACAAAACCTCTTTTACCCTCTCCCTCCAACCTTTCCTAGGCCGACCCCTACCCCGCCTTCCCTCCACTACAGATTTTTACACTCTCGAGGTCATTCTGTTTCGTTCCATTCTCTCTACATGTCCGAACCACCTCAACAACCCCTCCTCAGCCCTCTGGATAATAGTTTTGGTAATCCCGCACCTCCTCCTAATTTCCAAACTCCGAATTCTCTGCATTATGTTCACACCACACATTGACCTCAGACATGACATCTCCACTGCCTCCAGCCTTCTCCTCGTTGCGACATTCATCACCCATGCTTCACACCCATATAAGAGTGTTGGTATAACTATACTCTCATACATTCCCCTCTTAACTTCCATGGTCAAAGTTCTTTGTCTCCACAGACTCTGAAGTCTGTGGAGAACTAAATAAAATGACTAAATAAAATGACTAATGAAATGGATAAATGAACATTTAACATCACATTTACCTTTACTGAAGACTCTTGTTGGCGTATGGAAGACAGGAATTCTATTGTGTTTCTCACTTTCTTTACCAAAGGGCTGGCACTAGGAACTTTCTTTGGGCCCATTGTGGCTTATTTCGCAGTCGCACTCAATAAACAACCACAAAAAACAATGGATTTTAACGAAATATTTGGAAGAATGTGCGGAGTGTTGCTCACTCACCGAGAGACACAGCCAGACTGACTCATGCACGTGGCGTACTGGGTGGGTGGATGCGTCCAATACGGCCTATTTCTGAGTTGCCAGCCGAAATCCAGGATAGAATTTCGGCCAAAAAAGCGGCAGAAATCTGATTTGGCCAACATCTAGAGATCCACTGTATCTCCGTACTAGGATGTACAATGTACAGACCTCAATGGTAATAAGCACCCATGATCAGCTTCCTGGTGGAAAATGTTGACTCCCTTTCTGTTTCAAGATAAATGTCAACATTAATTTATGATTCTTAGTGACCTAAAAAAACATCTTATACAGAGGAATTTTGCTGAACTTATTGCAGTGTTTGACATGAAAAACTTTGTAGACTAATTAAATCCCTGGCTCCTTCCTTGGCCCAGTAGTGAGTGATCTATCTCAAGGCACAGGCACTCGCAAACTTCTGCTTATAATGGCTCATCTGATTAAAAAGCTACACTTGTCGGTTTAGCGTTTTCTTTGATAATAATAATAATGATTAAAAAGCTGTCTTTATGACAATGATAGAAACAGAATGAGGTGAAGAATTATCTCACACAAAATAGCGCACCATCTCCAAGAGGAATACTCTTCTCCAAGGTGATGCTGATATTGGAGTTAATGTCCAACATAAGTACACTCCTCACTGGCAGTATGTAATGAAGTCTTCAAATCAGGAACTTCCACAGGCACGCCTGGCAACAAATGGAACAAGTCCAAATCTGGGTCATCTCTATATGGGAGGCTGACACAAAATGAAAACTGCCATCAGGTATATTAGTCTCCAAAACCTGGTGGTCCTTGGTCAAGGACCGACAAGGTTATTCACCTGATGAAATTATTCCAGCGATAAAACAGCATGATGTGACTGGGTCATACAACACCTGGGTCATACATCACCTGGGTCATACATCACCTGGGTCATGCAACACCTGGGTCATACAACACCTGGGTCATACAACACCTGGGTCATACATCACTTGGGTCATACAACACCTAGGTCATACAACACCTGGATCATACATCACTTGGGTCATACAACACCTGGGTCATACATCACCTGGGTCATACATCACCTGGGTCATACAACACCTGGGTCATACGTCACCTGGGTTATACAACACCTGGGTCATACATCACCTGGGTCATACAACACCTGGGTCATACAACACCTGGGTCATACATCACCTGGGTCATACATCACCTGGGTCATACATCACCTGGGTCATACAACACCTGGGTCATACAACACCTGGGTCATACATCACCTGGGTCATACAACTGGGTCATACAACACCTGGATCATACATCACTTGGGTCATACAACACCTTGGTAAGAAGAATCACATATGAAGGGGAGAATTGCTTCACTTTCTTGGATCAAGAGCCTTTACCTGTATCAATATACAACTCGAAGGGTCATTAAGACAGTCTTTTATATGTAAATAATAACAATAGTTTTATATGAAAATAATCAATTGTACTTCATTTTATTTGTTACAAAAAATACATTGCATAAATGATAATTTACAAAAACTTAGAAATTATAATTTGCACTCTGAATACATCCTGAATACATTAGCTTTTTTCAAATTGTATTTTATATACAGTGGACCCCCCATGTTCGTCCATTTTTCGTAACAGAATGCTGTTCAAGTGCCATTACCAACCGAATTTATTCCCTTAAGAAATAATGTAAAGTAGACTAGTCCTTTTAGATTCCCAAAACTACACTTATAAAAGCATTTAAAAAAATACACTTACATAAAAGGGCGTGTTTTGAGCAGGACGAACACCGGGGGTCCACTGTACATAAATTTGTAATTAAAAATTTAAATGTTTTCAGTAATTTAGCTGAATGACCCAGGTTGAGCATTTTTTTTTATAAACTAATAAAAATCTTTATTAAATCAGCTGGCGATGCATGGTAAGCACTCTCCATCAATCCCAATAGTAATTGATTGTTAATGTACCATAGTTATATTTTAATACATCGACCAATGCCCACTAAGGTAGGGCGACTCAGAGGAAACACATTCACCATCATTCATTCTTCAGCTGTTTTGTCAAAAGTGTGCAGATATTGCAATTAAAATTATATAACTTGACAACAAGGCGAGGTCGGCCTACCCTCACCCTCTTTACTTTTTGCTCTCTTAATTTTCTGCCTCATTCTTCCAATTTTTTTTTAGATTTTTTAACTTTTCTCTAAATTTTTTTTCTACAATAGACGAATTTTTTTTGTAAAAGTGCTGCATAATTAAATGAGAAAGTTTTCAAATATTATTACATTAAGCTTTTAATGTTTGAAACATGACAAAATGCCCCCAAAACATAAAAAAATGCCAAATAATCTATCGTTCATTTAATAGAATCTAGAATATGACATAAAATTACATACAAAAAAAAAACACAAGCACAGTTTAAACATAAGGATAAACTTTGGGAGTTTCTAAACAGCACTGGTTAACACTACACTAAGATAATAAGTAAACAACATTTATTATCATATGTAAGGAAACCATCCTTGAATGACGCCTACCCTTCCCCCGTCCTAACACTCCAGATATACAGTAGGATGCCTGTATCTGCGGGGGATACATTCCAAGGACTTGCAGTGGATACCAAGACTGGATGGTAGCAAGCCCTAAAAAAATACATACCTTTTATCAAGTTTAATTGATAAATTATGCACAATAAGTGGAGAATTATAACTTTTTCACTGATAGGAAGCACTTCACGGCTTCTGTTAGGCTTTGAAGAACTGCCAGCTTCTCTGCTTTTGCACTTTGGGGCCATTATTATGCAAAATTAAGAGGTATTTTTGGGCCACAGTTAACTGGATAACTGAAACCACGGATACTGAATCGGTGGATACTGGGGTTCTACTGTACATACCCTCTTAGGTCCCTCTAACCCTTCCTTGGATGCCCCTACCCTTTTCTTCTTACACTCCAGATTTTTATGCCATCTTAGGTCCCTCCAACCTTTCCTAGCATTGTCCCAGAAAGGCTGGAGGGAGTAAAAGAGGTTTAGAATGTTAGGGGCATGAACATCCAACAGGCTTGTGTAAGTGTATTAGATAAGAAAACAAAGAAAAGTGGTTTTATAATCTGATTTATTATTAGAATGTGAGCAAAGTAGCACTTATGAAGGAATTGAGGAAAACCAGTTGGGTGTAATTTAACCCTGGAGGTGGGAAGTGCATTGAATACACCTGGAGGTGGGAAGTACAGTGTCTACACCTGGAGGTGGGAAGTACAGTGTCTACACCTGGAGGTGGGAAGTACAGTGTCTACACCTGGAGGTGGGAAGTACAGTGTCTACACCTGGAGGTGGGAAGTACAGTGTCTACACCTGGAGGTGGGAAGTACAGTGTCTACACCTGGAGGTGGGAAGTACAGTGTCTACACCTGGAGGTGGGAAGTACAGTGTCTACACCTGGAGGTGGGAAGTACAGTGTCTACACCTGGAGGTGGGAAGTACAGTGTCTACACCTGGAGGTGGAAGTACAGTGTCTACACCTGGAGGTGGGAAGTACAGTGTCTACACCTGGAGGTGGGAAGTACAGTGTCTACACCTGGAGGTGGGAAGTACAGTGTCTACACCTGGAGGTGGGAAGTACAGTGTCTACACCTGGAGGTGGGAAGTACAGTGTCTACACCTGGAGGTGGGAAGTACAGTGTCTACACCTGGAGGTGGGAAGTACAGTGTCTACACCTGGAGGTGGGAAGTACAGTGTCTACACCTGGAGGTGGGAAGTACAGTGTCTACACCTGGAGGTGGGAAGTACAGTGTCTACACCTGGAGGTGGGAAGTACAGTGTCTACACCTGGAGGTGGGAAGTACAGTGTCTACACCTGGAGGTGGGAAGTACAGAGTCTACACCTGGAGGTGGGAAGTACAGTGTCTACACCTGGAGGTGGGAAGTACAGTGTCTACACCTGGAGGTGGGAAGTACAGTGTCTACACCTGGAGGTGGAAGTACAGTGTCTACACCTGGAGGTGGGAAGTACAGTGTCTACACCTGGAGGTGGGAAGTACAGTGTCTACACCTGGAGGTGGGAAGTACAGTGTCTACACCTGGAGGTGAGAAGTACAGTGTCTACACCTGGAGGTGGGAAGTACAGTGTCTACACCTGGAGGTGGGAAGTACAGTGTCTACACCTGGAGGTGGGAAGTACAGTGTCTACACCTGGAGGTGGGAAGTACAGTGTCTACACCTGGAGGTGGGAAGTACAGTGTCTACACCTGGAGGTGGGAAGTACAGTGTCTACACCTGGAGGTGAGAAGTACAGTGTCTACACCTGGAGGTGGGAAGTACAGTGTCTACACCTGGAGGTGGGAAGTACAGTGTCTACACCTGGAGGTGGGAAGTACAGTGTCTACACCTGGAGGTGGGAAGTACAGTGTCTACACCTGGAGGTGGGAAGTACAGTGTCTACACCTGGAGGTGGGACGTACAGTGTCTACACCTGGAGGTGGGAAGTACAGTGTCTACACCTGGAGGTGGGAAGTACAGTGTCTACACCTGGAGGTGGGAAGTACAGTCTACACTTGGAGGTGGGAAGTACAGTGTCTACACCTGGAGGTGGGAAGTACAGTGTCTACACTCCATAGGAAGGGAGAGGATATTGCAGTTCAGAGGGACATCTGAAGTATGATGTTAGAACACTTCAGGCAAAACTGGGACAGGAGCTGTGACTCAACCCCTGCAACCACAACTAGGTGAGTACAGAAGTCAATGATGATGAATGTGTTCCCTTATTTTTTGCGCATTACAAAAATAAAAAAGGCAAGAAACACTAAACCTGTAAGGTTCATAAGGGCTACATCAGCAGAAAGAAAAAAGAATCCCATAATACAGAAAATAAGATTGAGTATTTAACTGCCATTAAAACAGAATTAAGTCTCAATTCTTCTAGAGACAAAGTAAAAACTTACACAGAGTATCTCTGCTGTATACTGAGAAAATTGTAAAAAGAAAAATTACTTAAAACAGTTTTGCAAAATCTTAAATTCTCCATAATACTTTGTGCAGATATCGTTCTGACAAATATATATGTATAAAAATAATAAAATGATTACAAAAATCAAGGTGTTGAAACTATATCTTTCAATAAAATACGACATACAGTGGAACCTCGGTTTTTGTATGCCCTAGTTTGCATGTAAAACTATAGTTATTCTCTATAAAATATTAACAAAAAATACATTTTATAGAGAATAACTACAGTTTTACATACACACTAGGGCATACGAAAACCGAGGTTCCACTGTATTTATATCCAAATTATTTACACTAGCCTATACTATAAAATGCCAGTGTAAGATTATAATAATCTTTCACTAGTGTAACTTTCACATAAGTAATTAGTTTTTTCTAATACCATTAAGCCTTAAAGGCCATTCACAAATACTTTTCTGACTTGCTTTATTAATACAGTACAATAAGTTGCCAACTTATATACAAGTTGTGTTCTTGACTCTTCCACTTGAATACAAGTTGTGTTCCTGACTCTTCCACTTGAATACAAGTTGTGTTCCTGACTCTTCCACTTGAATACAAGTTGTGTTCCTGACTCTTCCACTTGAATACAAGTTGTGTTCCTGACTCTTCCACTTGAATACAAGTTGTGTTCCTGACTCTTCCACTTGAATACAAGTTGTGTTCCTGCTGGTTCAACCAACAAATGAATTTCATTCTTGCTGGTTCAACCAACAAAAGAATTACAATCTCGATGTTTAAATTAGCAAGTAAGTTGTGTTCTTGGTTATTCCGCTTCAAAGCTTCTCGTGTTTCTGTTGCTTAAATTTAAGAATTTCTGGTGTTACTGGTGTTTCCACTTACAAATAAGTTATCAGCATAGAAAACAGTATGACAAAGTATATTCAAAAGTCTCCAAGGAAAAGTGGAGAAGAATTTTTCCCCCAGAAGCCATGCTTGTCATAAGATGTGAACTAAAATGCCAGGAGTAAGGACCTAGTAACTCCTTCTGTACCAATTACTAAATGCAAAAAGAACAACTTTATGAAAGCATTTCTTCTTTCTAGGGTCATCCTGACTCGATGGGAGGCAGCCGGTGTGTTAAAGCAAATAATATTCAAAAGGATGTTTCAAAAGTATTTGTACTGGAGCTCAGTGGATGTAAAACAAGGTTGTCATTCCTAGGTACATAGACTGAGAGCTCTGCAAGTTGGGCTCCCCTCTACGTGTAAACATAATCTAATTTTATTACATCAAACACACAAAGCAAATCTTTGAATACAACAAAAATTGTTCTACCTGCTCAGTCTTCAGGATTCAATGATTTTGATCAATTTCTTTTAGAATTAAACATAATATTTATATATACTATTTCAGGTACATCTTCCTACTTCTACTTACACTTAGGTCACACTACACATTCATGTACAAGCATATATATACACACCCCTCTGGGTTTTCTTCTATTTTCTTACTAGTTCTTATTCTTATCCATGGGGAAGTGGAACAGAATTCTTCCTCCGTAAGCCATGCGTGTCGTACGAGGTGACTAAAATGCCAGGAGCAAGGGGCTAGTAACCCCTTCTCCTGAATATACATATTACTAAATGTAAAAGGAGACACTTTCGTTTTTCCTTTTGGGCCACCCTGCCTCGGTGGGAAACGGCCGACGTGTTGAAAGAAGAAGATTTATATATACTGTAGGTAGTAGGTTGGGAGACAGCAAATGCTCAGGAAAGTACAGTACTACTATTCTGCCCAGTGAGTGTAAAATGGAAGGCTGTAATTGTTTTACATGATGGTAGGATTGCTGGTGTCTTTTTTCTGTCTTATAAACTTGCAAGGTTTCAGGTACGTCTTGCTACTTCTACTTACACTTAGGTCACACTACACATGCATATACAAGCATATATATATATACACACACACCCCTCTGGGGTTTCTTCTATTTTCTTGCTAGTTCTTGTTCTTGTTTATTTCATCTTATCTCCATGGGAAAGTGGAACAGAATTCTTCCTCTGTAAGCCATGCATGTCGTAAGAGGCGACTAAAATGCCGGGAGCAAGGGGCTAGTAACCCCTTCTCCTGTATACATTACTAAACTTAAAAAGGGAATTCAATTTGTTGAAAAGAAAATTTATATATATTTCAACTTTTTTTTATTGAGAGAAATTTAAAAAGTTAAAGAAATCAATTTAGAAACTAATTTTAGTCAGTGAATACAAAACAAAGGAATATCTATGTCTAAACAGAGCAAAACTTTTTTAAGGGGCACTGAAAAATTAATGAATAAATAGTAACAAGAGCTTACATATTTATTCATCAGCATTGTATGCAGGAGTACAATGTCTTGCAGTCTTACTCAAGTGTACACTGGTCCTAATGTAAAAATTCTCACAAAAACATGGCTCTTAGCGCTTCTTCGAAATCTGTTTCATTTTTAATAGTATCTGCTATATTCTTATTCCTCCAGGTAAACAAATCCAACAAAAAATGATCATATATTTCGTCAATCAAAGCTATTTCAGAATTGGAAGGTGTGTCTGTTTCACTAAATAAATGCTTAACCCTTACATCTATAGATTCATTACCCTGAGTTTTAAGTTGCTGGAGAGTTTGCAGTTCAATCTGTATAGCCTCAATATTCTCGGTAGAACTTGCCACAACATTATTAGTCTGTATAATTGATGAATTAGGTTGGTTCACTGCAAGACTTACATTACCTTTCCCAATTTCTTGTTGTAAGGCAAAGCCAAGAGATCTAATGCCAGAAACTTCCATATAGCTGTTAACATATGTGAGGATAAATGTCATCTGATCTTCAAAGTTGTGAAGGAAGCCACTGAGGTTGTTAAGATCTATGGAGATAACACTTGATTTATTGAACTTCTGCAGCTCACCACTCCTCTTGCCAGCCTAAACATGGAGAAACATAATATATTATTTAGCTACTTAATACAAGTGGCAGTAAATGCAACCTTAAAATAGTAAGACAAATTCTTGTATTCTTAGTTCTTTGTAAGCCTCACAAAGAAGAAAACATAACTTAAGAGGCAAAGGGAAGGGTAGTTTCAATTTTTTGGGTCAAAAGCCCTTCATCTGCATCAAATATTACTCTAAATGCCCAAGATATGACTAGCTGAAGGCAGACTGAACTTTTTGTCATTTCAATATTAGGTTTTTAATTTATCTACTTCTAGACATCCAATTAGGTATATTTCCATACACTGTGATCACACATGCAGGATTTTACAGACATGCCACACCAGCATGACTGTAGCAGTTGTAGGACTCACCTACCATGGGTCAGAGTCTCAACCTTTCTGTCTGGGTTCAATTTCCAGCATGAGTACTACTACTGCCCAAAATGCTTTGCATAACAAGGGACTTTCTAAAAAGTAGTTACATATGTCAATCACCCTAACTGTATAATATACTGTACTCCACTTTATAAAGTTTGTTTCTTTGTTTTGTTTTGTGTTATTATGATTTAGTGGGTACTGTATCTACTTTTATTTCTTCATCTCTACTAAATATGTTATTAATTTATCTACTTTCATTAAAGAATAAAAAGACCCAGTACAGTGGGTGGAACAATACACAAATAAGCCGAGACTAACATAACATCTCAAATGGTCCAAGACAGACTCATGTGTTATCATTACTTTCTTTCTCATAAGTGCAAATTTTGTGTGTATACTTTTATTACCTCTTCTTCACTAAATACATTATTTTGTCCACTTCTATTCATCTATACTAAATAATATATATATACAGTGGACCCCCGAGTTTCGTAAAAACTTCACTCCTGAAGTCTGCTCAAGTGCCATTACCGAACGAATTTACTCCCTTAAGGAAAAATTTCACGTAGGTTAGTCTATTTCAGACCCCCAAAAATACACTTCCACAAGAACTTACAAAATTATACTTACATAATTGCACGATTTCCGGGGTATTCGTTAACCGAGGGTCCACTGTATAATTCTTTTTTATCTTTGCTGATTTATAATTTTGATGCGCTGTCTTATAGAAACTCAAAGTTTAAGCAATATATAAACATATTTAAAGGATTTGTCAGATGGGTTTATGAAGGCTGAGGTTAATCATAGTACTGATGAAGGAAAAAAGGTGAGTGGTGCATTGAGGTATCTGTGGATACAAAAGACGTCATCCATGGAAACAAAGAAGGGAATGTACGAGACTATAGTGGTATCAACACTCTTATATGGGTGTGAATGTTGTGAATGCTGCAGTGAGGAGGTGGCTGGAGGCAGTGGAGATGAAATGCCTAAGGGCAATGTGTGGCGTAAATATTATGCAGAGAATTCGTAGTGTGGAAATTAGGAGGAGGTGTGGAGTTACTAAAAGTATTAGTCAGAGAGTTGAAGAGGGGTTGTTGAGGTGGTTTGATCATTTAGAGAGGATGGAGCAAAATAGGTTGACCTGGAGAGTGTATAAATCTGTAGTGGAGGGGAGGAGGGGTAAAGAGGTTTTGTGTGCAAGGGGCTTGGACATGCAGCAGGCATGTGAGAGGGTGTTAGATAGAAGTGAATGGACATGAATGGTTTTTGGGACCTGACGAGCTGTTGGAGTATAAGCAGGGTAATATTTTGTGAAGGGATTCAGGGAAACCAGTTAGCCAGACTTGAGTCCTGGAGGTGGGAAGTACAATGCCTGCACTTTAACCCTTTCAGGGTCCAAGGCCATTTTTGGAAGGGGTGTGCCAGTGTCCAAGAATTTAAAAAAAAAAAAAAATCTTATTTTTTCTTATGAAATGGTAGAGAATCTTTTTCTGAAAGTAATAAAACAAAAAGTACGAAATTTGATCGAAAATTTACGAAATTATGCTCTCGCGAATTTTGATGTGTCAGCCCAATTACATTATTCCAATCGACCAAATTCTTTGCTATTTAACTAGTATTACTTCTATTCTATCGATTGAGCACAAGAAATCGCCCAGTCAACTGTTTCAACTACAAAATAAAGTGATTGGAAATTTATAATTTAGCCAATTTAACTCAAAGTTCAAAATATTCCAATTTCAAAATAGGGTGCAGAAAAAACAATGCAGGCATTTCTGGCACTAAACTAACATTTCCTCTGTTCATTAGTTATGTTTTCAGTCTTTACAAATGAATTACATTTTTATTTTTTATTCACATAATAAATTTTTATTCAAACCAAAAAATGGAAGATTTACTGTTATGCACTATTGTAATAATTGTACAAATAATATCACCACATTTGTGAACGTATATTAGACCCACCAGCTGGCGCGTATTAGATATGTGAGGTCATTTGTTTACTCTTGAACATTGGCAAAAATTTAACATTTCCTCTACTTTGAGTTCAGTTTCAAGCCATTTCCAATACTAAAACCAATCAAAATCATCTCTATATCTGTAATATATCTTCCATTCTATCAAATGAGATCAAGAAATCGCAAATACAACTATAAAAAGTACACAAAAAACACTGCAAAGTCGCTGTTTTAATCGAAAATTACGGTTTCAGTTTTTTTTCTCTCATTATGCACTGTGTGCTGCAGGATTTGTTTTATGTGGTGCACACTTACTACATAGATGTATTCTCTCATATCCAGACCCAAATTTACCGCTCACAGCTTATCTGAGTGAGCTGAGCTCATGACGTAGAACTACGGTTTGGACCCTGAACTCAAAACCGTAGAACTACGGCACGGACCCTGAAAGGGTTAAAGGAAGGGTTTGGGATATTGGCTGTTTGGAGTGACATCTAAACTTTCATATCTAGACACCTTTGCAAAGACAGTGATTATGTGTGAATGATGGTGAAAGTCCTAGGTAGTAGGTTGGTAGACAGCAACCGCCCAGGGAGGTACTACCGTCCTGCCAAGTGAGTGTAAAACGAAAGCCTGTAATTGTTTTACATAATGGTAGGATTGCTGGTGTCTTTTTTCTGTCTCATAAACATGCAAGATTTCAGGTACATCTTGCTACTTCTACTTACACTTAGGTCACACTACACATTCATGTACAAGCATATATATACACACCCCTCTGGGTTTTCTTCTATTTTCTTACTAGTTCTTGTTCTTATTTCCTCTTATCTCCTTGGGGAAGTGGAACAGAATTCTTCCTCCGTAAGCCATGCGTGTCGTAAGAGGCGCCTAAAATGCCTGGAGCAAGGGGCTAGTAACCCCTTCTCCTGAATAAATTACTAAATGTAAAAGGAGAAACTTTCGTTTTTCCTTTTGGGCCACCCTGCCTCGGTGGGAAACGGCTGACGTGTTGAAAAAAAAGAAAGGATGGTGAAAGTGCTGAATGATGGTGAAAGTGTTTCTTTCTTATTTGGGTCACCATGCCTCGGTGGGAGATGACCAGCACATTGAATAAACATATTTAAAGGATGAACGAGGATGTTGAAGTTAACAAAGTCACTTGCACAGCGAAGTCTGTGCCCTTCTTGTAAGGCATCTATTGAATGAGTAATGGTGACCCTAACTTGGAGGGGAAACTATTAATTTTGTAAAAAAAAAATACATAAGTACCTATCAGTAACTAGGCTGGTCTGAGTCACTTGTAGAAACTTACCATTATAGGGAAAAATGAAACCCTTAATAATCTATGTGATGGCACTGGTACAGTGGACTCCCAGATTTCGTAGTCATCGGATTTTGTAATATTCGGTAATACATAGCAACTTTTTTTTGTCAAAATATTGGCTCGGTGATCGTCATTTAACTCGGTAATAGTCATTCGTCCCGAACGTGTCCGAACGGCATTCAGTGTGCCATTGTTTACCAGCCAGTGAGCATGATCCCACGCGTTCATACGATACATTTCGTAATATTCCATTCATTTTACTGCTTGCAACTGCTAAATAAGCCACCATGGGCCCAAAGAAAGCTCTTAGTGCCAGCCCTTTGGTAAAGAAGGTGAGAAACACTATAGAATTCAAGAAAGGCATCATTGCAAAATATGAAAGTGGAGTACATGTGGCAGAGCTTGCCAGGTTGTATAAGAAATTCCATACAACCACTGCTTCCATTGTGGCTAAGAAAAAGGAAATCAAGGAAGCTGTTGTTGTGAAAGGTGCAAATATGATCACAAAACAGACATCGCAAGTACTCAAAGATGTGGAGACTTTGTTGTTGGTGTGGATCAACCAAAAACAGTTAGCAGGAGATAGTGTTATTCAGTCGATAATTTGTGAAAAGGCAAGGCAGTTGCATGATGATCACGTAAAGAAAATGCCTGGAACTAGTGCTGATCTTAGTGAATTTAAGGTCAGCAAAGGCTGGTTTGAGAGATTTAAGAAGCGTAGTGGCATACACAGTGTGGTAAGGCATGGCGAGGCTGAAAGTTCTGACAAATGTGTGGCTGAAAAATATGTGCAGGAATTTAAGGGGTACATAGAGGCTGAAAAATTCCTCCCCAACAAGCGTTCAATTGTAACGAAACAGGCTTCTTTTGAGATCACTTTACTATCGCCCATTGCATAACTCTCATTGACAAAACCTGACAGGAAGTTTTAGACAGAACAATGAACTTTGCTTGGAGGAATTTGTAGCCAGAAGCAGTGGCTGAAAGGGACTTTGAGGGCTTTGAGGCTGTGTCTATAATGGAGGATATTGTCTCTCTGGGCAGGTCCATGGGTCTGGATGTGAGTGATGATGATGTGGAGGAGTTAGTGGAGGGGCACAGGAAAGAGCTGACCACTGAGGAGCTGCAGAAACTTGAGAAGGAGCACAAGACTAAGATGGATGCACTCTCTTCAGGCTCGGAAGAGGAGATAGAGGAAGCCCCTACTTCATTAATCAAGGAAATCTTTGCTAAATGGATGGATGTCAAAAACTTTGCAGAGAAGTACCACCCCAACAAAGCCCAAACAAGCCATAATAGCATTGTCTGGAATGACCAGACAATGTCACATTTCTGAAACATCCTGAGGAGAAGGTAGAAGCAAAATTCTTTGGACAGATTTTTAGTAAAAGTCAAACCTGGTGAGCTTCAACCAGGTCCAAATAGGGAAAAGAGACAGAAAAGAGGAGACTCACCTTTCAAACAATAACATTTCCTCCTCCTCCCTTCTCAGCACTATCCTAGTAGGTACTAGACTTTTCAGCAAAGTAAAGTGAGGTTAAATTTGCATTTATTTCATCTAATTCTTTTGTATTTATGTATGTATTTTAGTATTAAGCAGTGTTTAAATTACATATTTTAGTATTAAGCAGTGTTTAAATTATTTTATACAACCCCATCAATGTATAATATGCCAATAACAATAGGATTTTTTTTTCATGGGAACGGATTAATCGTTTTCCCTATATTTCTTATGGGAAAATCCGTTTGGTATACATCCTGTTTGGTATAAGTCCAAGGTCCTGGAATGGATTAAGGACGTATACCGAGGTACCACTGTACAGTGGACCCCCGAGTTTCGTAAAAACTTCACTCCTGAAGTCTGCTCAAGTGCCATTACCGAACGAATTTACTCCCTTAAGGAAAAATTTCACGTAGGTTAGTCTATTTCAGACCCCCAAAAATACACTTCCACAAGAACTTACAAAATTATACTTACATAATTGCACGATTTCCGGGGTATTCATTAACCGAGGGTCCACTGTATATCACAGTACAGTATATCAGACTTCAGAGTCCTGGTGCTCACTTCCTCCCAAGCCTTCCCTATATGGTTTATGCAATTGAGGATATTGAAGTGATCTTTCCAGAACTCTCTTAGGGTCAAAGCAGTGTCTGAGGTTATGTCAAAGCACCTTTGAAACATTGCTTTGGTGTACAGCTTTTTGAAGTTACAAATGACCTGCTGGTCCATGGGCTGGAGGAGAGGAGTGGTATTAGGGAGCAAGAACTTCACTTTGATGAACTTCAAATCCTCCACAATTTGCTCTTTCAAGTCTGGAGGATGACCAGGAGCATTGTCCATTACCAGGAGGCACTTAAGTGGCAATTTCTTTTCCTCGAGATATTTCTTCACACTGGGGCCAAACACTTCATGAAACCAATCAAAGAAAATTTCCCTAGTGACCCATGACTTACTGTTAGACTTCCACATCACACAAAAATTACTCTTAGCGACACTGTACTCTTAAACACTCGGGGATTTTCAGAGTTATACACCAGTAAAGGCTTCACTTTCAAATCACCACTGGCATTAGCACAAAGCATAAGAGTTAGCCTGTCTTTCATAGGCTTGTGTCCTGGCAGTGCCTTTTCCTCCTGAGTAATGTAGGTCCTGTTGGGCATTTTCTTCCAGAACAGGCCTGTTTCATCACAATTAAACACTTGTTCAGGTTTCAGATTTTCACTCTTTATGTAATCCTGAAATTCCTGAACGTATTTTTCAGCAGCAAGTTTGTCTGAACTGGCTGCCTCACCATGCCTTATTACACTGTGTATGCCACTACGTTTCTTAAATCTGTCAAACCAGCCCTTGCTGGTTTTAAATTCGTTCACTTCAGCACTCACTGCAGGCATTTTCTTGATGAGATCACTATGCAATTGCCTTGCTTTTTCACATATTATCACCTGCGAAACACTATCTCCTGCTAATTGTTTCTTGTTGATCCACACCAACAACAAAGTTTCCACTTCTTCCAGCACTTGAGATCTCTGTTTTGTGACCATACTTGCACCTTTCGCAACAACAGCGTCCTTGATTTCCTTTCCCTTGGCCACAATGGAAGTGATGGTTGAATGGGCTTTGCCATACTGCCTGGCCAGCTCAGCCACACGAACTCCCTTTTCATATTTTGCAATGATCTCCTTCTTGATTTCCACCGTATTTCTGATATTCTTTACCACAGGGCTGGCACTAGGAGCTTTCTTGAGGCCCATGGTGACTTATTTAGCACTTGCAAGCACTAAAAACAGTGGAATAATGACAAAATGTATGGTATGAATGCGTGGGTGGTGGTCACTCGCTGGTAAACAATAGTACACTGACGCTGAATGGAGTGCCCGGGCCCGCTCAGGCCACGCGTACGCGTCCGGGACGAATCACGAACTCAGAGCAGATTGTGAACACCGAACCAATATTTTCGCGAAAAAATATCACAAACTCCGATTTTCATGAACTCTGATGGTCACGAACTCCGGGGGTCCACTGTATTGCTTTTTTAGGATTTTGCTCATTTCCTGTTCATCATCCTTGTATAAACTTCATGTGATTAATGATCCAATTCTACAGGTAGTTCTTGGCTTGGATTTTGCACATGCATAGAAATATTTGGAGTTTCTTGTAAAATCCTTGATGGCTTTCTGTTTCCTTCGTGTTTCTTCTGTCCGATACGACAACTTAAGTTTGCATTCTATCTTGGTGATCTTTTGGCTAAGACTGTCATCTATCCATTGTTGTGACATATTCACATTTTTAATTAGGTAACCTTTCTTCTTTTCTTCTGTACATTCTTCAATGCTTTCTATATTTGAACTTTTAGATTTTCTCAATGGTACATACATATTTAATATAGACCTTGTATGCTTCTGTGTTTAGCTTTTCTAAGCAATGATGAGCATTTAGGATGTTCATAATTGTTTCCTAGGATTTTGTCCCAGTCAATTCTATGTTTGTTGAAGTTAAATTTACTGAAAATCCCTTCTCATATATGTATTATTTATGGAGTTCCCACCCCAGAGTTTATGTTCATTTGTACCTCTATGATGGTGTGATCAGAGTACAGTGGACCCCCGAGTAACGAGCATACTTCATTCCAGAAGCCTGCTCAAGTGCCATTACCGAATGAATTTTCTCCCTTAAGGAATAATGTCAAGTAGGTTGTTAGTCCATTTCAGACCCCCCAAAAATACACTTACAAAAGCTCTTACAATATTATACTTACATAATTGTATGATTTCCGAGGTGCTCGTAACTCGGGGGTCCACTGTATATTGTTTTTTATATTGTTATATCTCTGATTAGTTCCTCAATGTTTGTAAAGATCAAATCTGGTGTATTTTCATTTCTAGTGAGATCTATAATCTGTTGGTTTAATGCAAACTTTTCACAAAGCCTCATTAGTTCCCTGGTATGTACCTGTGGAGCTAACATGCTTCCAAGAACTATTTCTGGTACGTATAATGTTGTGATAAACCATCTTCCATTTTACATTCAGGAGATTGAAATCTCCAAGAAGGATAATATTTAGTGTGGGGGCTTTTAATCCTTTCAAGACAGCAATCTACAGTGGACCCCTGAGTTTTGGCCATAATTCATTCCAGAAGGCTGTTCAAGTGCCATTACCGAACGAATTTGTTCCCATAAGGAATAATGTAAAGTACAGTGGACCCCCGAGTTTCGTAAACCCCGGAAATCGTACAATTATGTAAGTATAATATTGTAAGTGCTTGTGGAAGTGTATTTTTGGGGGTATGAAATAGACTAACCTACGTGACATTTTTCCTTAAGGGAGTAAATTCGTTCGGTAATAGCGCTTGAGCAGACTGCAGGAGTGAAGTTTTTACGAAACTCGGGGGTCCACTGTAGGTTAGTCCATTTCAGACCCCCAAAAGTACACTTACAAAAGCACTTACAATATTACACTTACATAATTGTTTGAGTTTTGAGGTGGTTGAAACTCGGGGGTCCACTGTATCTTCCTTATCTGATCCATGAATTCCTTGGCCATTGCTGATGGTGGTATTTAGAAGGATAATTACCATTGATTATGTATGAGTGATGGTGAAAGTGTTGAATGATGAAAAAAATTTTCTTTCTTTTTGGGCCACTCTGCCTTGGTGGGAAACGGCCAACATGTTAAAAAAAAGAAAAATACCAGATATCCTAGGTAGTAGGTTGGTAGACAGCAACCACCCAGGGAGATACTACCGTCCTGCCACATGAGTGTGAAACGGAAACCTGTAACTATTTTACATGATGGTAGGATTGTTGGTGTCTTTTTTCTGTCTCATAAACATGCAGGATAACAGGTATATCTTGCTACTTCTACTTACACTTAGGTTACACTACACATGCATATATATACATAACCATCTGGGTTTTCTTTTATTTTCTTAACAGTTCTTCTTCATTTCTTATCTCCATGGGGGAGTGGTATAAAATTCTTTCTCCGTAAGCCATGCGTGTCGTAAGAGGCGACTAAAATGCTGGGAACAAGAGGCTAGTAACACCTTCTCCTGTATAAATTACTAAATTTAAAAAGAAAAGTTTTGTTTTTCTTTTTAGGTCACCTGCCTCAGTGGGATACGGTCGGCTCGTTGAAAACAAAAAAAAATTACCAGATTTCTATTTTTCTACTTGAATACCAAGAAATTCTACTGCATTATTTGATGAATTCAACAGTTCTGAGCAACAAAAAGAATCTTTCACATAGTTGTCCCTGTGACCTGTGAACCCTGTCACATGTACACATTACAGTTTTTTATCGGTATCTCACTATCCAAAACATCCCTTGTATGTGTTTCTGTGAATGCCGCAAACATGGCATTCGCTTCTGTGAGGAGCCCACTAATATAACTAACTGTCATTTTTATTTGATTTCATACCCTGAAAGTTTGCAAAAAGGAAGCAAAATTTACTATTTAGGACGTTCTGGTTTAGTGAGAGTTTTGTTGGTGCCACTGGTAATGTACTACCTCGTTTGGCACCTGCTGTACATATCCCTGCATTCTTCAGTATTGATTGTACAGTCTGTTGTATGTTCAGTCCTATTGAGTGTATGACTGACTTGGTTTGTCCCTGTTGTGCACTTTTGTACCACCTGTTGTTCTTATCTGTTTGTCCCCTTCAATCGATCTGCTTGTTTCTCTCTTCATCTAAAAAAGAATGTTGTTAATTTTTCATACTCTTGCTTTCCTGGTAGCTTTCCTTTAATGAGGCTGTCTGGGCAGCTGAGGTCATGACATTCTCTGAGCTGCAGTGAGGTTTGGCATGTCTCTGGATGGAAGTACCAGTATTCCTTTTAAAAGCAACACTTTGACTTTCCTAGCATGTTTGAATATTTTCTGGCGTGTTCATACCACCACTCTCTCCCATATACGCACATCCCTTTAACACAGTATTTGCAGATGCACTTACTGCCAACATTTTTCTTAATTTTCTTTATATCCAAATTGTTTTTCAGTAATCACACTTTCTCCCCATTTTCAATTTACTTCTTTCAAGTCAGATTATTATTTACCACAAGAGCCATCTGCAGCTGATCTTCAGTACTGCAACATTCACAACCCTCATTCAGTTTACTCACTGAATGTACTTTCTCCTTACCCACACTCTTGTTTCTCAGTGAAAATACAACTGTCACTTTAACAATAGTCAACCAGCATGCATACTACTTTTGGCTACTGTGTTAAGTACTCCTTTAACATTTTATTGTTTGAAAGTATTTTAAAATGTCTGTTAATAAATCTCCATGCGTGTTGTAAGAGGCGACTAAAATGCAGGGAGCAAGGGGATAGTAACCCCTTCTCCTGTATACATTACTAAATTTAAAAAGAAAAACTTTTGCTTTTCTTTTTAGGTCAACCTGCCTTTGTAAAATATGACCGGCTAGTTGAAAAAAAAAAAAATCTGCATGTGGCTATTCCCTACCAGGTCATCTAACATAAATAATAAATTGCTCAAAAAAAAAAAAACAGATTAAAGGTAGTTTTACCAAGGATTGAGGTGCTCCCTTGTATGACTTGAAAAGCCGCTGCATCTCACTTGAGGTCGCTAAACTCTGTGGAGTCTTGCCCATTACTGTCTTGTCTTTCAACAAATCGGCCCCTGTAAATCATCATTCATGTAAAAAAAATATGTTGGAAATAGACAAATAATATCCACCATAACTTCTTTTGTTTCTTTAAAAAAATCAACAGCATTTCATTATTATTATTTTTTTATTAACACACTGGCTGTTTCCCAGAGGCAGGGTGACCCGAAAAAGAAAAAAAACACTCATTATTACTCACTCAACGGTGCCCAGTGGCCTGGTGGCTAAAGCTCTCGCTTCACATGGCGACGGTAGAAACATTGGGCATGTTTCTTTGCACTGGTTGTCCATGTTCACCCATCAGTAATAATGGGTACCTGGGTGCTAGTAGACTGGTGTGGGTCGCATCCTGAGACAAAACTGACCTAATTTGCGGGAAATGCTCTGCATAACAAGTGGCTTTCTATATACAGTGGACCCCCGAGTATCGTAATTAATCCGTTCCAGGAGCTAGTACTTAACACGAAGTTTTCGAAATTCGAACCATTATTTCAAATAAGAAATAATGTAAATACAATTAATCCGTTCCATAAAAAAATATTCACATATAAAATAATTAAAAACAATATATATATATACATTTACTTACCTTTATTGAAGAGTTGCAGGCATCTGGAAGATAGAGTAATGAGTAATGAAGGTCCTCTTGGGCATTTTCTTCCAAAACAGGCCTGTTTCATCACAATTAAACACTTGTTGTGGGAGGAATTCTTCAGCCTCTACGAAGGGAAATCCCCACTCCCTGCATGCCTGCTACACTCCCTGCATGCCTGCTACACTCCCTGCATGCCTGCTACACTCCCTGCATGAATGCTACACTCCCTGCATGAATGCTACACTCCCTGCATGAATGCTACACTCCCTGCATGCCTGCTATACTCCTTGCATGCCTGCTATACTCCCTGCATGCCTGCTACACTCCCTGCATGAATGCTACACTCCCTGCATACCTGCTAAACTCCCTGCATGGCTGCTACACTCCCTGCATGAATGCTACACTCCCTGCATGAATGCTAAACTCCCTGCATGAATGCTAAACTCCCTGCATGAATGCTAAACTCCCTGCATGAATGCTACACTCCCTGCATGAATGCTACACTCCCTGCATGAATGCTACACTCCCTGCATGCCTGCTATACTCCCTGCATGAATGCTACACTCCCTGCATACCTGCTAAACTCCCTGCATACCTGCTAAACTCCCTGCATGGCTGCTACACTCCCTGCATGAATGCTAACCTCCCTGCATGAATGCTACACTCCCTGCATACCTGCTAAACTCCCTGCATGGCTGCTACACTCCCTGCATGAATGCTAAACTCCCTGCATGAATGCTAAACTCCCTGCATGCCTGCTACACTCCCTGCATGAATGCTACACTCCCTCCATGAATGCTACCACAGGGGTGCCACTAGGAAGCTTCTTTGGACCCATGGTGACTTATTTCACAGTGACAATCACTAAAGCACCAAAAAAAACACCAAATGTAGTGTGAATGTTTGAAAGAGCGCGCTAGGTAATGTTCTCTCAATGGTAAACAACGCTTCACTGGTGGCGTCCTGCGTCCCACGCAGGCGCGGAGCAGGTGGACAGGTCTAATACGTTACGAAACACAAGCATGTCATTGATGTCAGCTATGGTCTGTATACCTTGCACATGTACTTGTAGAAATAAAGATATGTATTATTATTATTACTGTCTTGCCAGAGGTATGCTGATACCACAGTTCAAAAACTGTAGTAATATATTATTACTGTGTTGCTTTTCCTTCCTGTATACAGTGCTGCTTTTCCTTCCTGTATACAGTGCTGCATTTCCTTGCTGTAGGTAGTAGGTTGGTAGACAGCAACCACCCAGGGAGGTACTACCATCCTGCCAAGTGAGTGTAAAACAAAAGCCTGTATTTGTTTTATATGATGGTAGGATTGCTGGTGTCTTTTTTTCTGTCTCATAAACATGCAAGATTTCAGGTACGTCTTGCTACTTCTACTTACACTTAGGTCACACTAAACATACATGTACACGTTTATGTATACACACTCATCTGAGTTTTCTTTGATTTTATCTTAATAGTTCTTGTTCTTATTTCTTTTCCTTTCATATCAATGGGGAAGTGGAATAAGAATCTTTCCTCCGTAAGCCATGTGTGTTGTAAAAGTCAACTAAAATTCCTAGTAACCCCTTTTCCTGTATAGATTTACTAAAAAGAAAAAGAAGAAAACCGTCAAAGTGGGATGTTTGAATGTGTGTGGATGTTGTGCGAATGATAAGAAAGAGATGATTGTAGATGTTATGAATGAAAAGAAGCTGGATGTCCTGGCTTTAAGTGAGACAAAGATGAAGGGGGTAGGAGAGTTTCAGTGGGGAGAAATAAATGGGATTAGGTCAGGAGTTTCAAATAGAGTTAGAGCTAAAGAAGGTGTGGCAATAATGTTGAATAATCAGTTATGGCAGGTAAAGAGGGAGTATAAATACTTAAATTCAAGGATTATGTGGAGTAAAATAAAGGTTGGATGTGAAAAGTGGGTTATAGTAAGTGTTTATGCACCTGGAGAAGAGAGAAGTGTAGAGGAGAGAGAGAGATTTTGGGAAATGTTGAGTGAGTGCGTGGGGAGTTTTGAACCAAATGAGAGAGTACTTGTGGTTGGGGATCTTAATGCTAAAGTGGGTAAAAATGTTGTGGAGGGAGTAGTAGGTAAATTTGGGGTGCCAGGGGTAAATGTAAATGGGGAACCGTTAATAGAGCTATGTGTAGAAAGAGGTTTGGTAATAAGTAATACATATTTTATGAAAAAGAAGATAAATAAGTATAAAAGGTATGATATAGCACATAATGAAAGTAGTTTGTTAGATTATGTATTGGTGGATAAAAGGTTGATGGGTAGGCTTCAGGATGTACATGTTTATAGAGGGGCAACGGATATATCAGATCATTATTTAGTTGTAGCTACAGTTAGAGTAAAAGGTAGATGAGACAAAAAAAAAATGGCAACAGCAAGTAAGAGAGAGGTAAAAGTGTATAAACTAAGAGAGGAGGAAGTTAGGGTGAGATATAAGCAACTATTGGCAGAAAGGTGGGCTAGTACAAGTATGAGTAGTGGGGGGGTTGAAGAGAGTTGGGATAGTTTTAAAAATGCAGTATGTATTAGAATGTGGGGCAAAAGTTTGTGGCTATAGGTGGGTGGGTGGAGGAGGAAAGAGGAGCGAGTGGTGGAATGAAGAAGTAAAAGGTGTGATAAAAGAGAAAAAGGTAGCTTATGAGAGGTTTTTACAAAACAGAAGTGTTAATAGAAGAGCAGAGTATATGGAGAGTAAAAGAAAGGTGAAGAGAGTGGTGAGAGAGTGCAAAAGAAATTTTGCTGAAAACAAGAAAAATTTTTGGAGTGAGATAAACAAGGTAAGAAAGCCTAGGGAACGAATGGATTTGGCTGTTAAAAACAGAGTAGGGGAGTTAGTAGATGGGGAGCTGGAGGTATTGGGTAGATGGCGGGAATATTTTGAGGAACTTTTAAATGTCGATGAAAAAAGGGAGGCGGTAATTTCATGCACTGGCCAGGGAGGTACAACATCGTTTAGGAGTGAAGAAGAGCAGGATGTGAGTGTGGGGGAGGTGCCTGAGGCATTAAGTAGAATGAAAGGGGGTAAAGCAGCTGGAACTGACGGGATCATGACAGAAATGTTAAAAGCAGGGGAGGATATAGTGTTGGAGTGGTTGGTATTGTTGTTTAACCCTTTGGGGGTTTCATGACCCTCTCCGAATCTCGTTCTCAGGGTCGCAAATTTTAAAGAAAAAAATAAATTATTTTTTCTTAGGAAATGATAGAGAATCTTTTGCCGATCATAATGCCACCAAAATTATGAAATTTGATCAAAAACTAACGGAATTATGCTTTCGCAAAGTTAGCGGTATCGATGACATTTACGCATCGGCGATTTCGCCCACTTTCAGCCCTATTTTCGGGAAATTCCAATGTTTCAGTCTACCAAAATTATAGCTATTTTGCTAGAACTGCATTTCTTCTATCGATTGAGTACAAGAAACCGCCTATTTACCAATTTCAACTACCCAAAATAGTGGTCAGAAAATGGCAATTTGGCCAATTTCACACAAATTTCAAAAGATGCCAATTTCAAAATAGGGTCCAGAATAAACAAGGCAGACATTCCTGGCACTAAAATAACATCTTCTCTGTTCATTAGTCATGTCTCCAGGCCCCTCTTACATTACTTTTGCTTTCCATTTTGAATTTTTATTCTCACAAAAAATAGAAGATTTACTGTTATGTATACAACTGCATCATTGTAAAAATGGTATAAATAATATCAGCGCATTTGTGCAAGAATATCAGACTCGCCAGTTGATGTGTATTGGACGCATGGTGTGATTTGTTTACTCTTGAACATCGGCCAAAATCAATTTTTCGCTACTTTGCGCTCAGTTTCAAGGTACTTGTCATCGTGAAACCAGTCAAAATTATCTCTATTTCTGTAATATATCATCCATTCTATCAAATGAGACTAAGAAAACGAGAATACAAGCATAAATACCATACGAAAACAGACTGCAAAGTCGTTGTTTTAAACCAAAAACACGGTCAGTTTTTTCCTCATTATGCACTGTGTGGTGCAGGATTTTTTTTATACTGCGCACACTGACCGCACAGCAGAGTAAGCTACAGAGTAAGCCGTACTAGTACGGCCGAAACCCCGAAAGGGTTAATAAATGTATGAAAGAGGGGAAGGTACCTAGGGATTGGCAGAGAGCATGTATAGTTCCTTTATATAAAGGGAAGAGGGATAAAAGACATTGTAGGGGAATAAGTTTACCGAGTATACCAGGTAAAGTGTATGGCAGGGTTATTATTGAAAGAATTAGAGGTAAGACAGAGAGTAGGATTGCAGATGAGCAAGGAGGCTTTAGAGTGGGTAGGGGATGTGTAGATCAAGTGTTTACAGTGAAGCATATATGTGAACAGTATTTAGATAAAGGTAGAGAAGTTTTCATTGCATTTATGGATTTAGAAAAGGCATATGATAGAGTGGATAGGGGAGCAATGTGGCAAATGTTGCAAGTGTATGGAATAGGTAGTAAGTTACTGAAGGCTGTAAAGAGTTTTTATGAGGATAGTGAGGCTCAGGTTAGGGTGTGTAGGAGAGAGGGAGATTACTTCCCAGTAAAAGTAGGTCTTAGACAGGGATGTGTAATGTCACCATGGTTGTTTAATATATTTATAGATGGGTAGCAAGAACTATATATATATATATATAGGAGAAGGAAAAAAAGGGGATGGTGGAAGGGAGAAAAAATTTGGGCGACATAATAACATGTAACAATGCTGCGACTAGCCGGGGATCGAACCCCCGGCTAGTCGCAGGGTGTTGGGGAGAGGGGTGGGATTAAATTATGGGGAATTAAATGCAAAATGGGAGTTGACACAGTTACTTATGCTTATAGGAGATTCTAAAGAAAAGTTGCAAAGGTTAGTGGACGAGTTTGGGAGGGTGTGTAAAGGTAGAAAGTTGAAAGTGAACATAGATAAGAGTAAGGTGATGAGGGTATCAAACGATTTAAATAAAGAAAAATTGGATATCACATTGGAGAGAGGGATTATGGAAGAAGTAAATGTTTTCAGATATTTGGGAGTTGAAGTGTCAGCGGATGGGTTTATGAAGGATAAGGTTAACCATAGAATTGATGAAGGAAAAAAGGTGAGTGGTGCGTTGAGGTATCTGTGGAGACAAAAAACGTTATCCATGGAGGCAAAGAAGGGAATGTATGAAAGTATAGTGGTACCAACACTCTTATATGGGTGTGAAGCATGGGTTGCAAATGCTGCAGCGAGGAGGCGGCTGGAGGCAGTGGAGATGTCCTGTCTAAGGGCAATGTGTGGTGTAAATATTATGCAGAAAATTCGGAATGTGGAAATTAGGAGAAGGTGTGGAGTTACTAAAAGTATTTGTCAAAGGGCTGAAGAGGGGTTGTTGAGGTGGTTTGGTCATTTAGAGAGAATGGATCAAAGTAGAATAACTTGGAGAGCGTATAAATCTGTAGGGGAAGGAAGGCGGAGTAGGGGTCGTCCTCGAAAAGGTTGGAGGGAGGGGTAAAGGAGGTTTTGTGGGCGAGGGGCTTGGACTTCCAGCAAGCATGTGTGAGCGTGTTAGATAGGAGTGAATGGAGACGAATGGTTTTTGGGACCTGACGAGCTGTTGGAGTGTGAGCAGGGTAACATTTTGTGACGGGATTCAGGGAAACCAGTTAATTGATTTAGTTGGACTTGAGTCCTGGAAATGGGAAGTACAATGCCTGCACTTTAAAGGAGGGGTCTGGGATAGTGACAGCTGGGAGGGACTTATTCTCAGCTGTAGTATCTGAGCGTGTCTACAAAGACAGTGATTATGTATGAGTGAGGTGAAAGTGTTGAATGATGATGAAAGTATTTTCTTTTTGGGGATTTTCTTTCTTTTTGGGTCACCCTGCCTCAGTGGGAGACGGCTGACTTGTTGAAAAAAAAAAATACAGTTCTGCTTTTCCTTGCTGTATATAGTGTTGCTTTTCCTTGCTGTATATAGTGTTGCTTTTCCTTGCTGTATATAGTGTTGCTTTTCCTTGCTGTATGTAGTGTTGCTTTTCCTTGCTGTATACAGTGTTGCTTTTCCTTGCTGTATACAGTGTTGCTTTTCCTTGCTGTATATAGTGATGCTTTTCCTTGCTGTATACAGTGTTGCATTTCCTTGCTGTATACAGTGTTGCTTTTCCTTGCTGTATATAGTGTTGCTTTTCCTTGCTGTATATAGTGTTGCTTTTCCTTGCTGTATACAGTGTTGCATTTCCTTGCTGTATATAGTGTTGCTTTTCCTTGCTGTATAGAGTGTTGCTTTTCCTTGCTGTATATAGTGTTGCTTTTCCTTGCTGTATACAGTGTTGCTTTACCTTGCTGTATAGTGTTGCTTTACCTTGCTGTATAGTGTTGCTTTACCTTGCTGTATAGTGTTGCTTTACCTTGCTGTACAGTGCTGCTTTACCTTGCTGTATACAGTGTTGCTTTACCTTGCTGTATACAGTGCTGCTTTACCTTGCTGTATACAGTGCTGCTTTACCTTGCTGTATACAGTGCTGCTTTACCTTGCTGTATACAGTGCTGCTTTACCTTGCTGTATACAGTGCTGCTTTACCTTGCTGTATACAGTGCTGCTTTACCTTGCTGTATACAGTGCTGCTTTACCTTGCTGTATACCAACACCAGCATTAACCAAGACCAGTGACACAGCCATGGGGTAGAGGGGGCTAAGGATGCTTAAGCTTCAATAAGAAAATATTTTTTTTATTTTTATTTTCACTTAATGTCTAATTTTCACTATCATATTAATCAGTGACCACGGGAGTACAATTGTATAACAAATTTCGCTCATACTGAAAAATCACATTTTTAAGCCTTTCACTGTCAAGACCCCTTAGCTCACAAACTTGCTCTCACTGTTGAAGAATTTTCCACAAAAAAAAAAAATCTTATGAAATGATAGAGAATCTTTTCCCCATGGTAACGATGCCAAAAGTACGAAATATGATGCAAAACTTATGAAATTATGCTCTCGCGAAGTTAGCGGTCCCGGCGATATGTATGCATCGGTGATTTCGCCCACTTTGAGCCTTATTTTCGACCAATTCCATTGTTCCAATCGACCAAACTCATAGCTATTTTGTTAGAACACCATTTGTTCTATCGATTGAGTACAAGAAATCGCCCATTTACCGATTTCAACTACCCAATAAAGTGCTCAGAAATTGGCAATTTAGCCAATTTCACACAAATTTCAAAAGATTCCAATTTCAAAATAGGCCCAGAATAAACAATGCAGACATTCCTGGCACTAAAATAAAATTTTCTCTGTTCATTAGTCACGTCTCCAGGCCCCTCTTATATTACTTTTGCTTTCCATTTTGAATTTTTATTCACACAAAAAATTGAAGATTTACTGTTATGCAGACTACTGCATTATTGTAATAATTGTATAAATAATGTCAATCCATTCATGACTGTGTATTAGACTGGCCAGTTGGACACGTATTGGACGATGATGTCATTTGTTTACTCTTTAACATCGGCAAAAATCAAATATTTCCGCTACTTTGAGCTCAATTTCAAGATACTTTTCTTCGTGAAACCAATCAAAATCATCTCTAATTCTGTAATATATCTTCCATTCTATCAAATGAGACAAAGAAAATGAGAATATGACCATAAATATCATACGAAAATACACTGCAAAGTCAGTATTTTAATCCAAAAACACGGGCGGAGTTTTTTCTCTCATTATGCACTGCGTGCTGTAGGATTTTTTTATACTGCGCACATTGACCACTCAGACCCATTCTTTCACATGTAGGTCTACCAGCTTTCTTCCGCTAGATTTGAAGCCACTAGAATTTTGGCGTAATACTACGGCACCAACACTGGCCTGCAAGCTGTAGTACTATGGCACCAACACTGGCTTGCAAGCCATAGTACTACGGCACCAACACTGGCTTGCAAGCCGTAGTACTACGGCATCGACAGTGAAAGGGTTAATGGCAGTACTACATGATACAAGAAGAGAGATACTTCCTAAAGTTTAGTCTCACTAGCTGAAAATTTGAAATTTTACTGAAATTTTTATAAAACTTGGAATAGTTGGAATCAGATTAATTGCCGGACAATGCCTTTTCTAGTTGGTTTCAAACTTTTACCATTATGTATTTGTAAAATTAGCAAATAAGAAATTATAATGTCCAATAGTAATCTTTAACTTCACTTAACTAAGATAAACAATCAATAAAATTTTTAAATCCATGCAATGAAGCACTGTCAAGTTATCCCATGGTGGATGAATATCAAATACAGTGGACCCCCGGTTTACGTACTGCTCCAAACTCGAACAATTATGTAAGTGTATTTTTGTAAGTGCTTTTGTAAGTGTATTTTTGGGGGTCTAAAAGAACTAATCTAATTTGCATTATTCCTTATGGGAACAAATTCGTTTGGTAACGGCACTTGAACAGCATTCTGGAACGAATTAATTACATAAACAGGGGGTCCACTGTACGTAATAATAATAATAAATAATAATAATAATAAATAATAATAATAATAAATAATAATAATAATAAATAATAATAATAATAAATAATAATAATAATAAATAATAATAATAATAAATAATAATAATAATAAATAATAATAATAATAAATAATAATAATAATAAATAATAATAGGTAGTAGGTTGGTAGACAGCAACCACCCAGGGAGGTACTACCGTCCTGCCAGGTGACTGTGAAACAGAAACCTGAAACTGTTTTACATGATGGTAGGATTGCTGGTGTCTTTTTTCTGTCTCATAAACACGCTGGATAACAGGTATATCTAGCTACTTCTACTTACACTTTAGGTCACACTACACTGGCATACACATGCATATATATACATACACACATCTAGGTTTTTCTTCTTTTTCTTAATAGCTCTTGTTCTTTTTATTTTCTCTATTGTCTATGGGGAAGTGGAAAAGAATCTTCCTCCGTAAGCCATGCGTGTCGTATGAGGCGACTAAGATGCCGGGAGCAATGGGCTAGTAACCCCTTCTCCTGTACAAATCTACTAAAAACGAGAAGAAGAAAAACTTTATAAAACTGGGTTGTCTGAATGTGCGTGGATGTAGTGGATGATAAGAAAGAGATGATTGCCGATGTTATGAATGAAAAGAAGTTGGATGTCCTGGCCCTAAGCGAAACAAAGCTGAAGGGGGTAGGCGAGTTTCAGTGGGGAGAAATAAATGGGATTAAGTCAGGAGTATCTGAGAGAGTTAGAGCTAAGGAAGGGGTAGGAATAATGTTGAAGGATCAGTTATGGAAGGAAAAGAGGGAATATAAATGTGTAAATTCAAGGATTATGTGGATTAAAATAAGGGTCGGATGCGAAAAGTGGGTCATAATAAGCGTGTATGCACCTGGAGAAGAGAGGAGTGTAGAGGAGAGAGAGAGATTTTGGGAGATGTTAAGCGAATGTATAGGAACTTTTGAACCAAATGAGAGAGTAATTGTGGTAGGGGACCTAAATGCTAAAGTGGGAGAAACATGCAGAGAGGGTGTAGTAGGTAAGTTTGGGGTGCCAGGTGTAAATGATAATGGGAGCCCTTTGATTGAACTTTGTATAGAAAGGGGTTTAGTTATAGGTAATACATATTTTAAGAAAAAGAGGATAAATAAGTATACAAGATATGATGTAGGGCGTAATGACAGTAGTTTGTTGGACTATGTATTGGTAGATAAAAGACTGTTGAGTAGACTTCAGGATGTACATGTTTATAGAGGGGCCACAGATATATCAGATCACTTTTTAGTTATAGCTACAGTGGGAGTAAAAGGTAGATGGGATACAAGGAAAATAGAATCAGTAAGTAAAAGAGAGGTGAAGGTTTATAAACTAAAAGAGGAGGCAGTTAGGGTAAGATATAAACAACTATTGGAGGATAGATGGGCTAGTGAGAGTGTAGGCAATGGGGTCGAAAATGTATGGGGTAGATTTAAAAATGTAGTGTTAGAGTGTTCAGCAGAAGTTTGTGGTTACAGGCGAGTGGGTGCGGAGGGAAGAGGAGCGATTGGTGGAATGATGATGTAAAGAGAGTAGTAAGGAGAAAAAGTTAGCATATGAGAGGTTTTTACAAAGTAGAAGTGATGCAAGGAGGGAAGAGTATATGGAGAGAAAAAGAGAGGTTAAAAGAGTGGTGAAGCAATGTAAAAAGAGAGCAGATGAGAGAGTGGGTGAGATGTTATCAGCAAATTTTGTTGAAAATAAGAAAAAGTTTTGGAATGAGATTAATAAGTTGAGGAAGCCTAGAGAACAAATGGATTTGACAGTTAAAAATAGGAGAGGAGAGTTATTAAATGGAGAGTTAGAGGTATCGGGAAGATGGAGAGAATATTTTGAGGATTTGTTAAATGTTGATGAAGACAGGGAAGCTGTGATTTCGTTGTAGGGCAAGGAGGAATAACATCTTGTAGGAGTGTGGAAGAGACAGTTGTGGGTGTAGGGAAGTTCGTGAGGCAGTGGGTAGAATGAAAGGGGGTAAGGCAGCTGGGATTGATGGAATAAAGATAGAAATGTTAAAAGCAGGTGGGGATATAATTTTGGAGTGGTTGGTGCTATTATTTAATAAATGTATGGAAGAGGGTAAGGTACCTAGGATTGGCAGAGAGCGTGTATTGTTCCTTTGTATAAAGGCAAAGGGGACAAAAGAGAGTGCAAAAATTATAGGGAATAAGTCTGTTGAGTGTACCTGGTAAAGTGTATGGTAGAGTTATTATTGAAAGAATTAAGAGTAAAACAGAAAGCAGGATAGCAGATGAACAAGGGGGCTTTAGGAAAGGTAGGGGGTGTGTAGACCAAGTGTTTACAGTGAAACATGTAGGTGAACAGTATTTGGATAAGGGTAAAGATGTTTTTGTGGCATTTATGGATTTGGAAAAGGCGTATGATAGGGTAGATAGGGGGGCAATGTGGCAGATGTTGCAGGTGTATGGAATAGGAGGAAGGTTACTGAAAGCAGTGAAGAGTTTTTATGAGGATAGTGAGGCTCAGGTTAGAGTGTGTAGGAGGGAAGGGGACTATTTCCCAGTAAAAGTGGGCCTTAGACAAGGATGTGTGATGTCACCGTGGTTGTTCAATACAGTGGACCCTCGCTATTCGAACACTCCAAAACTCACCCTTTTATGTAAGTTTATTATTGTAAGTGCTTTTATAAGTGTATTTTTGGGGGTCTGAAATGGACTAATCTAATTTACATCATTCCTTATGGGAATAAATTTGTTTGATAACAGCACTTGAACAGCATTCTGGAATGAGGGTGAGTTTTGGAGTGTTCGAATAGCGGGGGTCCACTGTATATTTATAGATGGGGTTGTAAGAGAAGTGAATGCGAGGGTCTTGGCAAGAGGTGTTGGGCTAAAAGATAAAGAAGCAAATACAAAGTGGGAGTTGTCACAGTTGCTTTTTGCTGATGACACTGTGCTTTTGGGAGATTCTGAAGAGAAGCTGCAGAGGTTGGTGGATGAATTTGGTAGGGTGTGTAAAAGAAGAAAATTGAAAGTGAATATAGGAAAGAGTAAGGTGATGAGGATAACAAAAAGAATAGGTGACGAAAGATTGGATATCAGATTGGAGGGAGAGAGTATGGAGGAGGTGAATGTATTCAGATATTTGGGAGTGGACATGTCGGCGGATGGATCTATGAAGGATGAGGTGAATCATAGAATTGATGAGGGGAAAAGGGTGAGTGGAGCACTTGAGTCTGTGGAGACAAAGAACCTTGTCCATGGAAGTAAAGAGGGAATGTATGAGAGTATAGTTATACCAACGCTCTTATATGGGTGTGAAGCATGGGTGATGCATGTTGCAACGAGGAGAAGGCTGGAGGCAGTGGAGATGTCATGTCTGAGGTCAATGTGTGGTGTGAATATAATGCAGAGAATTCGGAGTTTGGAAATTAGGAGGAGGTGCGGGATTACCAAAACGATTGTCCAGAGAGCTGAGGAGGGGTTGTTGAGGTGGTTTGGACATGTAGAGAGAATGGAACGAGACAGAGTGACTTCGAGAGTGTATAAATCTGTAGTGGAGGGAAGGCGGGTAGGGGTCGGCCTAGGAAAGGTTGGAGGAGGGGTAAAGGAAGTTTTGTGTGCGAGGGCTTGGACTTCCAGCAAGCATGTGTGAGCGTATTTGATAGGAGTGAATGGAGGCATATGGTTTTTAATACTTGACGTGCTGTTGGAGTGTGAGCAAAGTAACATTTATGAAGGGATTCAGGGAAACCGGCAGGCCGGACTTGAGTTCTGGAGATGGGAAGTACAGTGCCGGCACTCTGAAGGAGGGGTGTTAATGTTGCAGTTTTATAACTGTAGTGTAAAGCACCCTTCTGGCAAGACAGTGATGGAGTGAATGATGATGAAAGTTTTTCTTTTCCGGGCCACCCTGCCTTGGTGGGAATCGGCCGATGTGTTAATAAAAAAAAAAAAAAAAAAATAATAATAATAATAAATAATAATAATAATAAATAATAATAATAATAATAATAATAATAATAATTATTTAGAAAAGGCATATGATAGAGTGGATAGGGGAGCAATGTGGCAAATGTTGCAAGTGTATGGAATAGGTAGTAAGTTACTGAAGGCTGTAAAGAGTTTTTATGAGGATAGTGAGGCTCAGGTTAGGGTGTGTAGGAGAGAGGAAGATTACTTCCCGGTAAAAGTAAGTCTTAGACAGGGATGTGTAATGTCACCATGGTTGTTTAATATATTTATAGATGGGGTTGTAAAAGAAGTAAATGCTAGGGTGTTGGGGAGAGGGGTGGGATTAAATTATGGGGAATTAAATGTAAAATGGGAGTTGACACAGTTACTTTTTGCTGATGATACTGTGCTTATGGGAGATTCTAAAGAAAAGTTGCAAAGGTTAGTGGACGAGTTTGGGAGGGTGTGTAAAGGTAGAAAGTTGAAAGTGAACATAGATAAGAGTAAGGTGATGAGGGTATCAAACGATTTAAATAAAGAAAAATTGGATATCACATTGGAGAGAGGGATTATGGAAGAAGTAAATGTTTTCAGATATTTGGGAGTTGATGTGTCAGCAGATGGGTTTATGAAGGATGAGGTTAACCATAGAATTGATGAAGGAAAAAAGGTGAGTGGTGCGTTGAGGTATCTGTGGAGACAAAAAACGTTATCCATGGAGGCAAAGAAGGGAATGTATGAAAGTATAGTGGTACCAACACTCTTATATGGGTGTGAAGCATGGGTTACAAATGCTGCAGCGAGGAGGAGGCTGGAGGCAGTGGAGATGTCCTGTCTAAGGGCAATGTGTGGTGTAAATATTATGCAGAAAATTCGGAATGTGGAAATTAGGAGGTGTGGAGTTACTAAAAGTATTTGTCAGAGGGCTGAAGAGGGGTTGTTGAGGTGGTTTGGTCATTTGGAGAGAATGGATCAAAGTAGAATGACTTGGAGAGCGTATAAATCTGTAGGGGAAGGAAGGCGGGATAGGGGTCGTCCTCGAAAAGGTTGGAGGGAAGGGGTAAAGGAGGTTTTGTGGGCGAGGGGCTTGGACTTCCAGCAAGCACGTGTGAGCGTGTTAGATAGGAGTGAATGGAGACGAATGGTTTTTGGGACCTGACAAGCTGTTGGAGTGTGAGCAGGGTAACATTTTGTGAAGGGATTCAGGGAAACTAGTTAATTGATTTAGTTGGACTTGAGTCCTGGAAATGGGAAGTACAATGCCTGCACTTTAAAGGAGGGGTCTGGGATAGTGACAGCTGGGAGGGACTATTCTCAGCTGTCGTATCTGAGCGCCTCTGCAAAGACTGTGATCATGTATGAGTGTGGTGAAAGTGTTGAATGAAGATGAAAGTATTTTTTTGGGGGGATTTTCTTTCTTTTTGGGTCACCCTGCCTCGGTGGGAGACGGCCGACTTGTTGAAAAAAAAAAAAAAAATAATAATAAAATTGTAATAATAAAACCCTCAATGAATTCCACTAGCAAATGCAGGTGCCCAGCCTAGACAGTGATACCTAATTAATAAGTAAATACAGTGAATTCCCGGATTTCATACGGCTCCCAACTCGAACAATTATGTAAGTGTATTTTTGTAAGTGCTTTAGTAAGTGTATTTTTGGGGGTCTAAACGGACTAATCTAATTTACATTATTCCTTATGGGAACAAATTCGTTCGGTAACGGCACTTGAACAGCCTTCTGGAACGAATTATTGACGAAATCCGGGGGTCCACTGTATACAAGGTAAGTATAAGGCACTGCAGTGTGTTACCTCCATAATCAAGAAGCAACTTAGCAGTGGTAAGATGGTTGGACTCCACTGCATCATGTAGTGGTGTTTTCATCTCTTCTCCGCCCCTGGCTCGCACATTCACGCTGCATGAATTCTGGCCTGAAAATACACTTATAAAATAAGATCAACTGTGTTTTAGTGAAGATGATGGAGAGACGTCAGGACACAGTGATGGAAGTGAGGATGTAAGAAGGATAATGAAGAGGATGAGGGAGAGACGTCAGGATCACACCTAAAATCACCAGCACCACCAAGATGGCCACCTCCATCACCAAGATTCAAGAAATTACAGAAGACTCTCGATTAGCATGCATTTATTCAGCACATTGTCTGCATAACATGATTGAAATTTTGCTACCTACTGTCAATGAGCAAGCTGTAACACTCAATTAGCACAGCATAAATTTAGGGTAAGATATGGCATGCAACAGAATCTTTCTGCTCTGCCTTGGGGTCAGTCTTTGGGCATTTTAAAGAGCCAACCCTAATGTCACTCTTAATATAAACCTCCCTTACCATACTCAGTAGTGTGTTGGTAAACAGTTTTATATTTTCATAAGTCTCTAGAATAAGAAGATAGAGGGGGCAAGGAGGAGAAGGTCAAGGAGGAAAAGACCATAACTTTAACACACATAGTTGATACAAACTATAATTTTGTGTTATTTTTATTTAGTTAAGACTTGCAATTGAAATAAATATATTAAAGGGAAACATATCTATTTATGGATTTAGAGAGCATCTGATTAAAAGTGGAGATTTTTCAAACACAGCTTAGCCTAGTGTTCATGAATATTATAATTACTATTTAAGCAAAAATAGATACATGAATAAGCTAAATTTCATATAAAGTGAGAAAAATAAAAAAAAATCATCGAGGTTACATACTAGTACAGGATGGCCCCATTTGTATGGCTCTTTGGTTCCTAAACCCAAGTGGTAAATGAAAATCGCTGAAGGTGTAAAAAGAGCAAAACATTTAAAATGCCTGAAAACATGTTTACACTATCAGGGGCCAGGAGCTGAGTCTCAACTACTGCAACCACAAATAGGTGAGGATATATTAAGTGCTCAATACAGATAGGCATAAAAAAAAAAAAAACAGATAAAAATGTAAAATAAATACAGAGTACGTACAGTACTTACCTTAAAATGTGGTGCCAATTGCCCTTTCCTTATGCAACTATTGTGCAAAAATGACAGAAAAACAGTAAAAACATTGAACATAATGAACAATGGCTCAGTTGAAAGCCAACAAAAATGTGGAACACCGAGAAGAGAATGCCGAATATGTGGGGCCCTCCTGTATGCAAATGTAATCAACATGGTCTGCAATGACTGAGCTAATATAACTGCAGTCTGTCTGGATTTTGTGATAATTTGCTCAGAAATGTGTCAATATTTAAATTATTTGTGCCCTGAGATTCAAAGGCAAAAATAAATAAGTTCTTTCTGATGAGACAACATGCCTTGAAGTGTTAGTTGATCAATGCAAGCTAGTGTTGAAAATGCAAACTTGCACATGACAGCTGAGCATCAAAATATTGTGATAGTAGCAGCATCTTGATAAACATCTGGGAAGACTTATTTATAGTCAAGTAACTTTCGCAGGACTGACTTTAGCCATTTATTATGTACGTATATCTTTTCTTTGACACAAACTATGAAGGATTTTGCTACTTTAACCCTTTGACTGTCAGAGGCCCCATTCTGAAACTGTCATTCTATGTCGGAAAATTTTGGAAAAAAAAAAAATTATTTTTTCTTGTGAAATGATAGAGAATCTTTTCCCGATGGTAATGACACCAAAAGTATGAAATTTGATTGAAAACTTACGGAATTACGCTCTCGCAAAGTTAGCGATGTCAGTGATATATACGCATCGGCGATTTCGCCGACTTTGAGCCCTATTTTCGGCCAATTCCATTGGGACAGTCGACCAAACTCATAGCTATTTCTTTAGAACTCCATTTGTTCTATCGATTGAGTACAAGAAATCACCAATTTACCGAATTCAACTACCCAATAAAGTGGTCAGAAAATGGCAATTTCGCCAATTTCATGCAAAATAAAAAAGATGTAAGTTTCAAAATAGGGTCCAGAATAAACAATGCAGACATCCCTAGCACTAAAATAAGATGTTATCTGTTCATTAGTCACGTTTTTAGGCCCCTCTTACATTACTCTTGCTTTCTATTTTTATTTTTTATTCACACAAAAAATAGAAGATTTATTGTTATGTAGACTATTGCATTATTGTAAAAATTGTATAAATAATATCTGTGCACTTGTGAAAGAATATAAGACTCACCAGCTGATGTGTATTGGACGCGTGGTGTGATTTGTTTACTTTTGAACATTGGCAAAAATCGAACATTTCCGCTACTTTGAGCTCAATTTCAAGATCATTTACATCATGAAACTAATCAAAATCATCTCTATTCCTGTAATATGTTTTCCATTCTATCAAATGAGACCATGAAAGAGAGAATACAACCATAAATACTATACGAAAATACACCTGAAAGTCGGCGTTTTAATCCAAAAACACGGTCGGAGTTTTTTTTTTCTCATTATGTACTGCTTGCTGCAGGATTTTTTTTATACTGCGCACACTGACCACACAGACCCATTCTCTCACATGTGGGCCTACCAGCTTTCTCCTGCTTGATTTGAGGCCGCTAGAATTTAGGCGTATAAATACGTCCGAAACATTGGCTCGTAAGACGTATATATACGTCCGAAACAGTGAAAGGGTTAAGCAACTCATGGGAGAAGAGCTTCTAGATCAAAATAGCTTTCAGACTTGAAGGGTCAACAACCTAAAACACAAACCTCTGACCTAGTGTTTAGTTTAAAAAGAGTGACTTTGAGGCATTTTCTAGGGTAGTTTTTTTTATTTTACTGGCTGCTTCTTGGTATCAAGTGATGGACTGAAGATGATTTTGGTTGGTTTCAGACCAGTAGCACCTCGAAAATGGCAGAAATATTTGAATTTGGTGATGTTTCTGAGGAAGTGTAGAGGCTCCCTTTGGTGATGTTTCTGAGGAAGGGTAATGGTTCCCTTTGGTGATGTTTCTGAGGAAGGGTAATGGTTCCCTTTGGTGATGTTTCTGAGGAAGGGTAATGGCTCCCTTTGGTGATGTTTCTGAGGAAGGGTAATGGTTCCCTTTGGTGATGTTTCTGAGGAAGGGTAATGGCTCCCTTTGGTGATGTTGCTGAGGAAATGTAGAGGCTCCCTTTGGTGGTGTTCCTGAGGAAGGGTTATGGCTCCCTTTGGTGGTGTTCCTGAGGAAGGGTAATGGATCCCTTTGGTGGTGTTCCTGAGGAAAGGTAACAGCTCCCTTTGGTGGTGTTCCTGAGGAAGGGTAATGGCTCCCTTTGGTGGTGTTCCTGAGGAAGGGTAACAGCTCCCTTTGGTGGTGTTCCTGAGGAAGGGTAATGGCTCCCTTTGGTGGTGTTCCTGAGGAAGGGCCCCCACCCCCTGTTCTGTTTTATAAGTTTTTCTAAATCTGCTTCAGTTATTGGGACAGTCTTAACCATGGCCAGTCATTCTTGTTATATTTTATAAATCCGAGAAATAATGTAAAACTTAGATTTCTTGTGCAATGGTGGATTAAAATAGAGGGGAAAGTGTTATGTAGGAGAGGCCTGGGGATGTGATTAATGAACAGAAGGTTGGTATAGTGGTTGCAATGCCTAGTGTGTTTCTTATGGACTCTGTTTTTAAAATGGAATTTGTTGAATTTTGTGTAAAACTGGCCAAATTATCAACTTACACTTTAGAGGATAGTTCTTGAAAGTTAAATAGGCAGTTTCTTAGGCTCAGTTGATGGAATGGAAGGCATACTAGTGAAAAAGCCAGGAATGGGGTATAATTCAGCAATGGAATTGGCTTAATCATCAATGCGTCAATTGCACCCAGACTGCCAACTATGCGCCTGCGGAATTCCCTTAATTTTCCATCAGATTTCATATTTTTGGTGTCACTACCTCCAGAAAAAGATTCTCTACCATTTCAGAAGATACTTTTTTCTTTGAAGAATTGCAACACTATCAGCACTTAAATCTTAGGGGTCACAAGAGTGAAGGGGTCAAGGAGGACGCCAGTCATTGGTTAGTAGAGCACCACATCAACCTCCAATTTTCATTGTTCTTTACTAGTGTTTTCTAATTCTGTTTTGCTTCGTACCTTGAATGTTCTGGATTAGTGTTTAACTGTTGGAGCTCTCACATTTCTACTTTCATTTTACTAGACACCAATTCAAATAGGATAAGCACATACTGTCACAGGAAGATATGAAAAATGATAAAAGATGCCTTAACAATATCAACAGGTAAAACAAAAGACCACAGTTCTGAGACAAAAATATTGAAGATCGTGGAAATCTTTTCTACATAAACAAGGAAACAGAACAATGGAATGGTATACAAGAAAGTAAGTCCTACAACTGCTGCAAATTTAAACAAATTATGTGATAGAATAAATACTGAAGACATGATACCACAAGCATACCTCTGTTATTGTGGCTATACATAAGTACAGTATCTATAAATCAATAATTACACTAAGTGTTAAGTGAAATGGTTCAGTTAATGTGGAACAATAAAGTTTGTACCTAGAGAGAGTACTGCATGATGAATATTATAAGTAATGTGGAACAATAAAATTTGTACCTAGAGAGTACTGCATGGTGAATATTATACTTTAAGCATACTGGGAGTGGTGAATATGAGGGAGTGGTGAGTATGAGGGAGTGGTATGAGGGAGTAGTATGAGGGAGTGGTGAGTATGAGGGAGTGGTCAGTATGAGGGAGTGGTATGAAGGAGAGGTATGAGGAAATGGTCAGTATGAGGGAGTGGTATGAGGAAATGCTCAGTATGAGGAAATGGTCAGTATGAGGGAGTGGTATGAAGAAATGGTCAGTATGAGGGAGTGGTACGAAGGAGATGTATGAGGAAATGGTCAGTATGAGGCAGTGGTACGAAGGAGTGGTATGAGGAAATGGTCAGTATGAGTGGTTAGTATGAGGGAGTAGTGAGTATGAGGGAGTGGTGAGTATGAGGGAGTGGTGAGTATGAGGGAGTGGTCAATATGAGGGAATGGTCATTATGAAGGAGTGGTTCGTATGAGGGAGTGGTTCGTATGAGGGAGTGGTCAGTATGAGGGAGTGGTCAGTATGAGGGAGTGGTCAGTATGAGGGAGTGGTGAGCATGAGGGAGTGGTCAATATGAGGGAGTGGTTGGTATGAGGGAGTGGTTGGTATGAGGGAGTGGTTGGTATGACGGAGTGGTCAGTATGAGGGAGTGGTATGAGGGAGTGGTGAGTATGAGGGAGTGGTCAATATGAGGGAGTGGTGAGTATGAGGAAGTGATCAATATGAGGGAGTGGTCAGTATGAGGGAGTGGTTGGTATGAGGGAGAGGTCAGTATGAGGGAGTGGTTGGTATGAGTGGTTGGTATGAGGGAGTGGTCAGTATGAGGGAGTGGTTGGTATGAGGGAGTGGTTGGTATGAGGGAGTGGTTGGTATGAGGGAGTGGTTGGTATGAGGGAGTGGTTGGTATGAGGGAGTGGTTGGTATGAGGGAGTGGTTGGTATTAGGGAGTGGTTGGTATGAGGGAGTGGTTGGTATGAGGGAGTGGTTGGTATGACAGAGTGGTCAGTATGAGGGAGTGGTTGGTATGAAGGAGTGGTCAATATGAGGGAGTGGTGAGTATGAGGGAGTGGTCAATATGAGGGAGTGGTGAGTATGAGGGAGTGGTCAATATGAGGGAGTGGTCAGTATGAGGGAGTGGTTGGTATGAGGGAGTGGTCAGTATGAATTAAGCATTAGTTTCTTACTGGAATGTACATAGGTTATGAAAACAAACTATTTTAAAAGCTTTTTAAAGGAAGACATTTTATATTATACACACTATCACTCAGATGATAATTTTTTTTTTTTCAACAAGTCGGCCGTCTCCCACCGAGGCAGGGTGACCCAAAAAAGAAAGAAAATCCCCAAAAAGAAAATACTTTCATCATCATTCAACACTTTCACCACACTCATACATAATCACTGTCTTTGCAGAGGAGCTCAGATGATAATTTTTTTTTTTCAACAAGTCGGCCGTCTCCCACCGAGGCAGGGTGACCCAAAAAAGAAAGAAAATCCCCAAAAAGAAAATACTTTCATCATCATTCAACACTTTCACCACACTCATACATAATCACTGTCTTTGCAGAGGAGCTCAGATACGACAGCTGAGAATTGTCCCTCCCAGCTGTCACTATCCCAGACCCCTCCTTTAAAGTGCAGGCATTGTACTTCCCATTTCCAGGACTCAAGTCCAACTAAATCAATTAACTGGTTTCCCTGAATCCCTTCACAAAATGTTACCCTGCTCACACTCCAACAGATCGTCATGTCCCAAAAACCATTCGTCTCCATTCACTCCTATCTAACACGCTCACACATGCTTGCTGGAAGTCCAAGACCCTCGCCCACAATACCTCCTTTACCCCTTCCCTCCAACCTTTTCTAGGACGACCCCTACCCCGACTTCCTTCCCCTACAGATTTATACGCTCTCCAAGTCATTCTACTTTGATCCATTCTCTCTAAATGACCAAACCACCTCAACAACCCCTCTTCAGCCCTCTGACAAATACTTTTAGTAACTCCACACCTTCTCCTAATTTCCACATTCCGAATTTTCTGCATAATATTTACACCACACATTGCCCTTAGACAGGACATCTCCACTGCCTCCAGCCTCCTCCTCACTGCAGCATTTGCAACCCATGCTTCACAGCCCCGGTGGCCTGGTGGTAAAGCTCTCGCTTCACGCACAGAGGGGCCGGGTTCAATTCCCGGTAGGGCAGAAACATTTTGAAGTGTTTCATTACACACACACACACACACACACACACACACATACATACATACAACAGGCCTAGTGTCTAATCGACATGTGCCTAGGACAAAATGGTAACTAACCCATATAAGAGTGTTGGTACCACTATACTTTCGTACATTCCCTTCTTTGCCTCCATGGATAACATTTTTTGTCTCCACAGATACCTCAACGCACCACTCACCTTTTTTCCTTCATCAATTCTATGGTTAACCTCATCCTTCATAAACCCATCCACTGACACGTCAACTCCCAAATATCTGAAAACATTTACTTCTTCCATAATCCCTCTCTCCAATGTGATATCCAATTTTTCTTTATTTAAATCGTTTGATACCCTCATCACCTTACTCTTATCTATGTTCACTTTTAACTTTCTACCTTTACACACTCTCCCAAACTCGTCCACTAACCTTTGCAACTTTTCTTTAGAATCTCCCATAAGCACAGTATCATCAGCAAAAAGTAACTGTGTCAACTCCCATTTTGCATTTAATTCTCCATAATTTAATCCCACCTCTCTCCACAACACCCTAGCATTTACTTCTTTTACAACCCCATCTATAAATATATTAAACAACCATGGTGACATTACACATCCCTGTCTAAGACCTACTTTTACCGGGAAGTAATCTCCCTCTCTCCTACACACCCTAACCTGAGCCTCACTATCCTCATAAAAACTCTTTACAGCCTTCAGTAACTTACTACCTATTCCATACACTTGCAACATTTGCCACATTGCTCCCCTATCCATTCTATCATATGCTTTTTCTAAATCCATAAATGCAATAAAAACTTCTCTACCTTTATAATTAAAGGTAAACAATAGCACTGATATAACTAGAAAAGTTTGAACAAAACTGGTCAGTAACTTATACATGTAATGTTGGCAGAGTAACAAGTAACAGTCAGTGGTGAGAGAGAGCTCACTGTGAGACATATCAAGAAATATATTTTGACCTCACAATGAGGTCCTCTTCAGCAGTTATAGAGAAGGCTTTAAAAAGGTGAAATATTCAGCACACACATTATATTTTTTTTATTTATACCTCAGAAGGGATAAACTCAAATGTTTCCATGTTTTTAATCCATTTTGAGCACCAATTTCATAAAATACAATAAAAAGCCATAACTCCTCCTTGATTTTCTCTGTAGCTCTATAGTCTCTAAACTTTTAACACACATCTCTTAAAAAAAAAGTATAGTTATTGAAGACATTAGAAAAAATTCCCCCTATTAATAATAAAAATGTATGGAAATTAGTATGAAACGAAGAGGAAAAATCCCTCTTACCTTTTCTACCACAGGGATACATAGTTTCCTTGGCTTCAAGTGTATCATAGTGATTATAACTGAGCAGAAGCTGAACACATTGATCAAAGCCCCGCATGGCTGCTTCATGTAAGGCTGTCCAGCCAGAATAATCAGCCAGATTGATGTCAATACCTGGTACAGCCAGAAGGTCACGCACTCGCTCCACGTCGTTCTTAATGCAGGCACGAATGAGGGGTGTCTCACCTGTTAAAGCACATGGTAGAGATGATTCTATTACACATATTGACATGTTAAATAAAACTGCATCACTCATTAAAAGAAATAAAACTGAACAAAACACTAATACCTAGGTAGTAGGATGGTAGACAGCAACCACCCAGGGAGGTACTACCGTCCTGCCAAGTGAGTGTGAAACGGAAACTGTAATTGTTTAACATGATAGCAGGATTGCTGGTGTCTTTTTTGTCTCATAAACATGCAGGATAACAGGTATATCTTGCACATTCTATTTACATTTAGGTCACACTACACATTCATGTTCACGCATATATATTTACACACTCATCTGGGTTTTCTTCTATTTTCTTAATAGTTCTTGTTCTTTATTTCTTATCTCCATGGGGAAGTGGAACAGAATTCTTCCTCTGTAAGCCATGCGTGTCGCAACAGGCGACTAAAATGCTGGGAGCAAGTGGCTAGTAACCCCTTCTCCTATATACATTATTAAATTTAAAAAGAAAACTTTGGTTTTTCTTTTTAGGTCACCCTGCCTCAGTGGGATAGGGCCTGTTTGCTGAAAAAAACCACAGGAGACATACAATGCATGAGTAATGAGGATAATCAGGTTTGATCCAAGAAAAGGGAAGGCTTATCATACAATAAGAATATATTATTATAATTTTCAATAACTCTATAGTATAACACTATAATAATATCTTTATTTACTACAAGTACATGTACAAGGTATATAGGCCTAGCTGACATCAGTGACATACAGTGGTCCCTCGACTATCGGTCTTAATCCATTCCAGGAGCTAGACCTTAACTCGAAAACTTCGAAACTCGAAACCTTATTTCCCATAAGAAATAATGTAAATACAATTAATCCGTTCCACCCAAAAATATTCCCAAAAAAAAATTTTTTTTAAAGAATAAATACTATAGTTTTACACACACAAAACAATTATAAAGTAATAAATTTATAATTAAACATTTAAAATAACATTTACTTACCTTTATTGAAGAGAGTTGCTGGCATCTGGAAGATAGGGAGGAGGACAGGGGGAGGGGTTAGTGATTGGAAGGGGAATCCCCACTCCCTGCATGCCTGCTACACTCCCTGCATGAATGCTACACTCCCTGCATGCCTGCTACCACTGGGGTGCCACTAGGAAGCTTCTTTGGACCCATGGTGACTTATTTCACAGTGACAATCAATAAACCAGCAATAAACAAAATAAATTTATTGTGAAATGTTTGAAAGAGCGCGCTGGGTAATGTTCTCTCAATGGTAAACAACGCTAGACTGGCGTCCTGCGTGGTGAGGCGCGCAAGCGCGGGCAGGCGGACAGGTCTGGTACGGACCGATACATGAGGGAAACATTGACCGAAAAAAGGAACCGAAACACGAAATAACCGATATTCGGAAACACCGAAACACGAGGGATCACTGTATACTCCTACAGTGGACCCCCGGAAATCAAACATTCTTCGTTTCAGAATGCTGTTCAAGTGCTGTTACTGAATGAATTTATTCCCATAAGGAATAATGTAAATTAGATTAGTCCATTTCAGACCCCCCAAAAATACACTTACAAAAGCACTTACAATAATAAACTTACATAATAGGTCGAGTTGGGAGGAGTTCAATTTCCGGGGGTCCACTGTATATAGAAAGCCCCTTGTTATGCTGAGCATTTCGGGCAAATTAGGTCAGTGTCCTAGGATGCTACTCACACCAGTTGACTAACACCCAGGTACCCATTTTACTAATGGGTGAACATAGACAACAGGTGTAAAGAAACATGCCCAATGTTTCTACCCTGGCTGGGAATCGAACCTAGACCCTAGCCGTGTGAAGCAAGAGCTTTAGCCACCAGGCCACCAGAGCCTCCATAGTATATCTCACAACATATCATTTAAATACAATACATTAACCTTTCTAAAAGTGAGTACAGTCATTCTTTATTAAAAAGTGTCTAACATGTTTGTAAGAGCAACATTGTTTATTTTATGTTTAGTACAACATATTGACTGGAAGAAAACATTAGCCCATACAATAAATATTTTATTATTTCACAAAACTACCATCAAAATGCATCAAAGTTCAGAATATATTCAGACATTGTACAGAACTGCAGTTTAATACAATACTTCAGTTTGCAGAACATAAATTTTGTTTTAACATGTTAGGTATTTCCCACCCAGGCAGGGTGACCCAAAGACAAAAACACATTCACAAGCACTCAGTCAGCAGCTGCCTTTACAGAGTTAAGTACAGCAGATGCAGTCATCAGGTACTGACCCACTGAGCAACAATATCCCCACAGCACTTGCAGTACACTGCCACACTATTATCCAACCTCTAGAATAAAAGTCCAACTATCTAATCTTGAGAGTGCTGCTCAGAGGTCCAGCATCACTACTAAGATGTGACCACAAAGGTAGTGACAGAGAGCACTTTAAGGTCTCCAAAGTCTTCTCATTGAACTAATTTCTTGTTGAAGAATTAGACACATGTGCAGCATCTGGGCATCTTGATTTATAGATGTTTCACCATCTAGTGGCTTTATCAGTAAAACACAAGGACATAATGTGAATTACAGAATTACAGTAGACCATTGTTTAACACGGTTTTGGTTGGCACGTTTTGGTTATAGCACTATTGAAGAATTGCGGCATATTTTTGTATAACACTTCATAAAATTAACACGGTTCAGTTTGCGGGAGGGGAAAAAATTTGGAGCGTCGCCCGCGGGATACACTCTGCCTGGCTGTGGGGTAGACCACTGAGTCAATGGGGGAGACCTACCACCATCCCCTGCCACCCTCCACCACTCCCACCACCCTTGTCCCAGCCTTGGGTTCATACGTGTGTAGGACCATCCTCTGCTAAGTGGTCCAGTCCCTGGACCCATTATGTACCTCTAATCTTTTGACTACCACCCACAGGATGGGTATGGGGTGCATAATAAAGATATTAAACCAAACTAACTGCTAAGTAAATATGAGTTTGTGTGATGACAGACTGACTGACTTACTGACTGACTGACTGTATAGTTATAATAATAATAATAATAATATTTTTATTTGGACATGATACAAAGAATTACATTTGGTTATTGAGATTACATGAGGTGTACATGCCAAAAGCCCCTAGTATGCAGGGCATTTTGGGCAGACTTAAAATTAACTTAAAACTAAATTGTAAGAATTTTTGTAGATAGTATACAATGAGTAAAGGTGAGTATTTAAGCTATGAAATTTGAACATAGTTTTGTACTTTTGTCTTCATTATAAAATTAATTAAATCAGATTAAACAAATTAAAGCAATAATAATAATAAAATAATAAAAAGTTATGGTTGGTAATTTATAAAATAAGTAAAGGTGCATATCTAAGTTTTAAAGTTTGAATATAAGTTGAACATATCAATTAATTGTAGCAATTAATTGTAGCAATTTATTGCAGCAATGCAACTAATTGAATGAGATAACAATTTACAACAATTAATTGCATTGCAGTTAGTTTACGTGGTCATTATAATGTAAGTGTTGTGGGAATAATTAGCTAAGTAAGTATTATTCATAACAGGTTTACATTCATTCATTCGTTCATTCATACATTACATTGACTTTAATAGTCAGGTTTACGTTAAGTGATTATTCTACTTTGCTGGGAATGGTTGATATGGACCAATTAGCTTTGGGTGAGAAGGTGGTTTTTTAGCATCGTTTTGAATTGGGGTACAGGTAGGGTTTCTTTGGCAATGACAGGTAATGAATTCCAAATTTTCGTGCCTTTTATGTGCATTGAGTTTTTACATAGTGTTAGGTGGACACGGGGAACATCGAGGGTGATCTGTGTCTTGTGTTATGGTCATGTGTCCTGTTAAAATTAGTAAGAAGTTTGAGTGGTGGGTTAATATCTGCATAGAGTGTTCTATGTATGTAATAGGCACAGTAAAAGTATGGATGTCTTGTATGGTGAGTAAGTTTAGGTTTTGAATATTGGTGGAGTATGTTGCCTGGAGTGAGAATTTGTTATCATTCTAACTGCTGCCTTTTGTTGTGTTATTAGTGGTCTGAGATGAGTTATTGATGTAGAGCCCCATGCGCAGATTCCATAGGTGAGGAAGGGGTAAATGAGTGAGTGATATAGGGTAAGGAGAGCTGGTTGTGGAACATAGTACCGTATCTTGGATAGTATTCCCGGTCTTTGAGACTTTCTTGGAGATTTGTTGTATATGTGTCTGAAATTTGAGGCCACTGTCAAGATGTATTCCTAAGAATTTTCCCTCTGTGAGTTTTGCGATAGGGGACCCGTTTATCATTATGTTAAGTGGTGCGTTTGTAGCTCTGTTCCCAAACTGGATAAAATAGGTTTTATCAATATTGAGAGTAAGTTTGTTGGTCATCATCCAGGTAGATATTTTCTGCAATTCAGTATTTGCAGTGTTGGCTAGTGTGTCTGGGCTTGGGTGAGAGATAACGTATGTAGTGTCATCTGCAAAAGTATGGGTTTGAGTAGTTGAGATGCATTTGGTAGGTCGTTAATGTAAATGAGAAAGAGTAGTGGGCCAAGAACACTTCCCTGTGGGACACCTACGGTAATAGTTTGCGCGGTGGAGCTAGCTCCATTTGTGTACATATATTGGTTTCTGTTGCTAAGGTATGATTTTAGGTAGTTTAGGAGTGTCCTCTTATACCATAGTGCGATAATTTTAAGTGTAACAGATCATGGTCAACTGTATCAAAAGCTTTACGTAAATCAATGAAGATTCCCACTGGGATTTCTTTTTCTCAAGGCGGTGTAAATTATTTCTAACATGTGTATAATGGCATCATTTGTATTTTTATTAGGCCTGAATCCAAATTGACAGTTGTTGAGTACGTTGTTGGAGGTGAGGTAGGAATATATTTGTCTATGAATTAATTTTTCAAAGATTTTGGAGAGAAGGGTAAGTTAGATATCGGCCTGTAGTTATTCAGGTCTGCTTGATCTCCTCCCTTATGTATTGGGGTGACCCTCGCTATTTTGAGTATTGATGGGAAGGTAGAGGATTCAATGGATTTGTTAAAAGTGTTGCAATAATTGGTGAGAGAACTTGAGAGGCTTTTTGTATATATAAGGTGGTAAGTTATTTAGGTCACCTGCTTTGTTTTTTAATGTGTTGATTATAAGTGAAACTTCTATTGGGTTGGTTGGGGCTAGGAATAGTGTGTTCGGATAGGTGCCAGTGAGATAGTCGTTGGTGGAGTATTAGAACTTGGGATTTTGCTTGCCAGCTTTTACCTATGGTGGAGAAGAAATCATTGAGTTTGTTTGCTGTTTCAATAGGTGGGAGTAGGGGTTCATCTGGTTTTGTTAGTTTGATTGTTCTGTTTGTGGATATCTTTTTGTTCCTAGAATTTCAGATAGGGTTTTCCAGGTCTTTTTATATCACCTTTTAAGTTATGTAATCTGTTCTCATAGTACAGTTTTTGACCTTCTTATCAGACTCGTTAGGTTTGATGAGTAGTGTTTTGTTTGTTCTCTTGATATTTGTCCCATTCTGTACTGTTTTCATATAGGTGCTTTATATTAATGGACTTGAGTATGCTGGGGTTAGCCAGGGACTATTTAATCTTTTAGTTGTGATTTGTTTAGTTTTTAGGGCAGTGCTTATTATAGAGGTATTGGGTCTTTTTAATAAAATTATTAATACATAAGTCAGTATCTGGGAAGTTGTCTATTTCTGTTTGCCAGTCAATGTTTGTCATAGCTGTTATAAAGCTATTTATAGCTGTCTCATTATGTAGTCTGAAGGTAACTTTAGTAGTCTCTAGTGGTAATTTTCCGAGATTTGTTATGAGAAAGGTAGGGTAGTGGTCAGTGGTATTGTCTGTGAATATGCCTGATTTTAATGGGGATATGGTGTTAGTCCAGATATGGTCTAATAGAGAGGCACAGGTCTCAGAGATTCTCGTAGGTTTTGTTATTGTCGGGAGCAGCAAGCAGTTGCTCATAGTGTTTGTGAATTCAGTTACTAGTGGATCCTGATCTTGTAGGAGGTTTATATTGAAGTCGCCTGTGAGGATTAAATGGTCTTTGTTCATGTGTGCATCAGTAATCATACTTCCTAATATTTCACTAAATTGCTGAATGTTTGACTGTGGTAATCTATAGATGTTTATAACTGTGAGAGGTTTTTGTAGATATTTGGATTTAAATTTAGCTATTATATATTCTCCATGTTCATCTCTTGTGCAAGTATTGTTAATACATTCAAGCTGGTCTGAGTAGAACATAGCTGTGCCGCCACCTCGTTGGTCTGGCCGACAATTGTGTATGGCTGTGTAACCAGGAATGGCATAGATATCTGTAGTATGAGGCTTTAACCATGTTTCAGTGAGAGCAATGATGGACATACTGGCCTGAAGTGAGTTTAATAATGCAGTGAGGTCTTCAAAATGTTTGCTTAAAGATCTGACATTGTAATTAAAGATAGTTATGTTATTGTTGGATTTGAGTAGTGTTTTAGTTACTGACAACTACTGACTTGACTGACTGACTTACTGACTTGCCTGACTGACTTGACTGACTGACTATGACTGACTTACTGGACTGTATTACTGACTGACTTACTGACTTGACTGACTGACCTACTGACTTGACTGATTGACTTGACTGATTTATGCACACTCCAATACAACCATCAACTTCAGTAACAGAATCGCTACCATCCACCTCAGTCCAGTAGGGCCACAGCATAACTCTCCACTCTCCACAAACATCCACAAACACCAGCATCCACAATTTAAAGTAAGAAATACTATTATTTCTGTTGCATTTGTAATCTTAAGCAGTAAAAACAACATAATGCATCACGACAATGAACTACAATTACATATTCACTTTTATTTTTGTAAGATCTGTTGGTATAAAAAAACGTTGTTTGGCTTTTAGGGGCTCGCAGGAACATAACCCTATTTTTCCCATAAGTTCTTCAGTTTGTCTAACACGGTTTTAACTATCATGGCATTTTCAGGAACGTAACTACCGTGTTAAACGACATTGAGGGGCTGAAATAGATTTTTGAAATTGTTTGAATGTAGGTTTGTCTAATTGTTTGCTTGAAAGACTTCAGTCTGTGCTGAATCACGCAGCAAGACCGGTATTTTTGTTTCCTCCTAGAGTTCTCACTAGTCCCTACTTATTTGAGCTACATTGCCTCCCTATCAAGGCAAGAACTGAATTTTAACTATTTATTAACCCTTTCAATGTTCATCATGTAGATCTATGTTATTGATGTCAGGGGTCCCTCACATAGATCTACATTTTGAGCACAGATCACTCAGATAAACTGTGAATGGTAAATTTGCGTCTAGACATGAGAGAATTTGTATGTGATGGGTGTTTACCTGGAGAGGGTTCCAGGGGTCAACTCCCCCACGGCTCGGTCTGTGACCAGGCCTCATGGTGGATCAGGGCCTGATCAACCAGGCTGTTACTGTTGGCTGCACGCAACCCGACGTATGAACCACAGCCTGGCTGGTCAGGTACTGACTTTAGGTGCCTATCCAGTGCCTGCTTGAAGACAGCCAGGGGTCTATTGGTAATTCCCCTTACGTACGCTGGGAGGCAGTTGAACAGTCTTGGGCCCCTGACATTTATTGTGTTGTCTCTTATCGGGATAGTGGCCCTGCTTTTCATTGGGGGATGTTGCATAGTCTGCCGAGTCTTTTGCTTTCATAGGGAGTGATTTTTGTGTGCAAGTTTGGTACTAATCCCTCTAGGATTTTCCAAGTGTATGCGTTCTAGGGAGTACAGGTTGAGGAACTCCAAGCGTTCTCAGTAATTGAGGTGTTTTATCGCAGTTATGTGTGCCATGAAGGTTCTCTGTTCATTTTCTAGGTCAGCAATTTCACCTGCCTTGAAAGGTGCTGTTATTGTGCAGCAATATTCCAACCTAGATAGAACAAGCGACCTGAAGAGTGTCATTATGGGCTTGGCATCCCTAGTTTTGAAGGCAGTAGTATAAAGGAACAGTATAAAAAAAATCCTGTCTCATGAAGTACATAATGGGAAAAGCAAAAGTTTGATCTTGTGTTTGGTTTAAAATAGTGATTTTGAGGTGTTTTCTAGGATGATTTTTATGAGTTTATTGGCTGGGTCTTGGAATCATTTGATAGAATGGAAGACACTACTGAAATAGAGATGATTTTGAGTGGTTTCAGAACTGGAAGTAGTTTGAAATTGTTCTCAAAGCAGCAGAAATATTCGATTTTCGTAGTCTTAGCCAAAGCTCATCTCTTTTCTAAGTTTTATAATTTTGTTGATTATATTGTCACTCTTGAATATAAACTTTCAATTTCAATTTATTTCAACATACATATTTATTTCTGCATGATACAATGTTTGTACAGAGATGGGTGACATTTACGTATGAATGCAGTAAGCCCCTTAATATGCTGAGCATTTCAGGCATATCTAGGCCTATCTTACTCTTTCATTGTCCAGATGCCTAATCTGAGAATTGCTCTCAGTATCAAGAATTAAAAAAATAAAAATGATTTTTCTTATGAAATAATAGAGAATCTTTTTCCAAAGGTAATGAAACTAAAAGCAAGAAATTTGATGGAAAACTTACGGAATTATGCTTTCGCAAAGTAAGCGGTCTCGACGATATTTACACAATGGCGATTTCACCCACTTTAAGCCCTATTTTTTGGGCATTTCCATTGTTTCAGTCAACCAAACTCATAGCTATTTTGCTAGTAATCCTTCTATTCTATCGAGTGAATACAAGAAATTGCTCATTTACACATTTCAACTACTAAATAAAGTGATAAGAAATTGGTAATTTGGCCATTTTCACACAAAATTAAAAAAATGCCAAATTCAAAATAGGGTTTAGAATAAACAATGTAGACATTCCTGGCACTAAGAAACATTTTCTCTGTTCATTATTCACGTCTCCAGGCGCCTCTTATATTATGCTTGCTTTCCATTTTGAATTTTTATTCACACAAAAATAGAAGATTTACTGCTATGCAGACCACTGCATTATTGTAATAATTATAAATACAGTGGACCCTCTGTTTTCGTTACCCTCTGATTTCGTGATTTTCGGTTATCGCCTACTTTTTTGTCAAAATATAGTCTCTGTTTTCGTCAATCCCTCTGGTTTTGTCGGTCATACGGAACACGTCCGAGTGCCCGCGCACACAAAGCCTCTCACACACCATTCTGAGTCAGTGTGGCATTGTTTCTTGCGAGTAAACAATACCCTGTGAGGTCATCGAAACATTTCGTAATAATCCATTGTTTTTGCGTTTGTTTATTATGTGTGACTGCTAAATAAGCCACCATGGGCCCAAAGAAAGCCGTGCCAGCCCCATGGTAAAGAAGGTGGAGAACATGATAGAATTCAAGAAAGAACTCACAGCAAAGTACCAAAGTGGGGAGGAAGAGAGAGGGGAGAAAGTGCCTTCTTCAGTGATTCAGTGATTCTACGATATATACGATACTAAAGCAGCAGGAGTCAATAAAGGCTACACAGTGCCAGCCAGCGATAAAGTGTAGCATTAACAGTGTAGCAAGTAAGTTAAGCGTTAAGCGATAAAAAAGGATGACACGAAACAAACTCCTCCAATGTTGTTGGAGGTATATAGGCCACTGACAATATACTCCACCCTCTGCCAGCATCTCCTCCGGGTAAGTGTAAATATTTTTAATTATAAAGTGTAAAATATTTCTTATTTATAAATTAAAGTGTAAATATTTTCTTATTTATAAATTACGTACATTGTTTCAGTGTGACTAGAGGTCACCACCAAATACGCTTATGCTGTCAGTGGCCCTGATAAACCCAACACCCACCACCACTCCACATACGTAATGACATATTTTATTCATTCTAGGTATTATATCATGTTTCTATGTTATTAATATTGTTTAATATGTCATATTAGATGAATTGTAATAGATAAATAAGCCATAGAGTTGATATTAGCATCATATTGAAGCAATTTTTATGTCTCCAAACAATAAACTCACCTCCCTCTGGAACGGATTAATTGAATTTACATTATTTCTTATGGAAATATTATTTTGGTTCTTGTCATTTTGGGTTTTGTCAGACTCTCTGGAATGGATTAATCACGAAAACCGGGGTCCACTGTAATGTCAGTGCATTCCTGAAAGTGTATTAGACTAACCAGTTAGATGTGTACTGGACAAGCGATGTTATTTATGTACAGTCAACCCCGTGTCCGTGAGCATTGGAGTTCGTTAAATCGGTGTTCGTTAAGTTTTTCCATGAAACTTTTGCTCGGTGTTCACGAATCCGCTCAGAGTTCATGATTCGTCCCGGATGCGTATGCGTGGCCTGAGCGGGCCCGGGCACTCCATTCAGCGTCAGTGTGCTATTGTTTATCAGCGGCAACCACCCACGCATTCATACCAGATATATTGTCATTATTCCAGTGTTTTTAGTGCTTGCAACTGCTAAATAAGCCACCATGGGCCCCAAGAAAGGTCCTAGTGCCAGCCCTGTGGTAAAGAATGTCAGAAATATAGTGGACCCCAGTAACATAAGGCTCATATATCGTAAAAATGTGTAACGTAGCTTTTCGATATCGTATCGTAACGTATTAGACCTGTCCGCCTGCTCGCGCCTGACCTGCGCCGCGAGGGCCATGAAGCGTTGTTTACCATTGGAGAACATTACCCAGCGCGTCTTTCAAACATTCACAATACATTTGGTGTCTTTTTGGTGGTTTAGTGATTGTCACTGTGAAATAAGTCACCATGGGTCAAAAGAAGCTTCACAAGTCAATAAAGCTATAGCCAGCCATGGATAAAGTGTAGCAATGGAAATAAGTCACTCTGTCTGACTTTTTGGGTTATCCTAGGTTTTCTACAATATGCTGCTATGTATGATAATCTATGTATAACTGGATTTGTGTATCCTGAATAAACTTACTTAAGTAAGTTAACGTTCGATAGAAAATGACGACTCAAAACTTAATTTACAATGTTTGAGATTATAGGGTGACAAGAACGCAGTACTGTCCACCATCTCCTCCAAGTGTAAGTAATAGGACCCCGAGTTTCGTAAAAACTTCACTCCTGAAGTCTGCTCAAATGCCATTACCGAACGAATTTACTCCTAAGGAAAAATTTCACGTAGGTTGTCTATTTCAGACCCCCAAAAAAACACTTCCACAAGAACTTAGAAAAAATACTTACATTTCACGATTTCCGGGGATTGTTAACCGAGGGGCCACTGTATTTCTTTTTATATAAGTGTGAATATTTCTTATTTATAAATTAAAGTAAATATTTCTTATTTATAAATTAAAGTGTATATGTTTCTTATTTATAAATTATGCACATTGTTTGCGTGATAGTGGTGGTTGCTTTCTGCTGAAACCCACTACCACCGGCTTATGGTCAGTGGTCCAAACCAAAACAACAAAACACTCCACCAGTTCTTGATTCACTGACATTTTTTCATTCTAGGTTTATATCATGTTTCTGTTTTAATATTATTTATTATGTTTTTAGATGTTTTGATAAAAGGAGAGTTCTTTTTTGTGTCGTATTGAAGGGCTATCTTGTTTTCCCCCAAACAAACTCTCCTGCCTCTCTCTTGCCAACAAGAGTCTTAGTAAGGAAACTGATTCAAATGTTCATTTATCCATTAAAAAGTGTTTATATTTATTTCCATTTTTTTAAAAAATATTTATTTTTTAAAAAATTTTTTTGAAAATTTTTGGGGGGAAACGGTTTAAATTGTTTTTACATTTTTCAGGGGAAAAAAGGGTTTAAAACGTATTTTGTGTTAAGAAATGTCCGGAAAGATTAATTAAAGTCGAGGACCACTGCATAGAACTGAAGGGAACATTGCACAGTGGACTGATGTGAAAGGCTTTTGGTGAATTCCCCCAACAAAGCTGTTGCAGGCCATGCTGGAAACTGTCAAGACAATGTGGTGCCCCATTTAAAAGGTGTTTTAAAAAACCCCAAACCCCCCGGCTCCCTGGCAGATTTTTGGAGAGAAAGTTCCAGTGACTCTCAACCTGGTCCTAGTGGCATTAAAAAAAAGGCCAAAACCCCCCGAAAGAATTTGGGCCCAGTGTTAATGGAAGGTTTCCCCCTTCCCACTGTTTTCCCCACCCTCTTCCTGTTTCCAAAATAAACAACTTTTTTAAAAATTGTACTTTTATTGACTATTTTTTTTTTTTCTCATTTTTTGTTTAATTTAATGTCTATATTTTAAAAAAAAATTTTATTTTAATACTTTAGGGGGTCTGGGATTAATTTTATTTCCATTATTTCTTTTGGGGAAAATATTGGGGTTTTCCCCCCCTGGGCATTAATCAAAAACCCCTACATTGGAAATGGAAAAAAAAGAACATTTCCCTTTTTGAGCTCAATTTCCCAAATTTTAAAACAATAAAAAATTTTTTATTTTCAATCTATGTTCTATTCTATCAAATAAACCAAAAAAACAAGAATACCCCCCAAAAAAAAAATACATGCAAATTTTTTTAAAAAAAACATGGGTTTTTTTTCTCATCATTTTCCAGGTTTTTTTTTTATTTTAATTATCACACAGACCCATTCTCTCATTCTTTCTTCTTTTTCAACGACCGGCCTATCCCACTAAACGGGTGGCCCAAAAGAAAAAAAAAAGTTTCTCTTTTTTAAAATTTTGTAATGCAAGAGAAGGGGGGTTTACCCCTTTCTCCCGGATTTTGGCCCTTAAAAATGCATGGATTAGGGGAAGAATTCTGTTCCACTTTCCCCGGAGAAAGGAAATAAACAAGAACAAGAACCAGTAAAAAAAAAAAACCGAGGGGGGGTGTGTATATAAGGGGAACCCCCTTTTGACCCCACTTTATGTAAAACCACAGATTCTCCATAAAAAGTATTTTTTTTTAAAATTTTTGGGTGTCTGGAATGGATTAATTTGGGTTTACATTTTTCTTATAAATACAGGGCCCCGGTTTTGGACCTCAAACTCAACAATTATTAAAATGTATTTTGTAAGTCTTTTTTAATTACTTTAGGGGGTTAAAAAATTTTCATTTATCCTCATGGGAATAAATTGGAACCCCAAACAGCATTCTGGAAAAAAATTTTTAACAAAAACCGGGGTCCACTGTATTTAAAAAAAACATTTATGGGGAAAACTGTGGTTTTACATGCATATGCCGGTTTCCTGAATCCCTTCATAAATTTTACTTTGCTTCCACTCCAACAGCACGTCAAGTATTAAAACCATTTGTCTCCATTCACTCCTATTAAATATGTCGGCTTTGCTGGAAGTCGAGGCCCCGCACAAAAAACCCCTTTCCCCCTCCTCCAACCTTTCCTGGGCCCAACCCCTACCCCCCCTTCCTCCACTACAGATTTATACACTCTCAAAGCTTTCACTTTGTTCCACCCTCAATGTCCAAACCACCTCAACAACCCTCCTCACCCTCGGGATAATAGTTTTGGTATTCCCGCACCTCCTCCTAATTTCCACACTACAACCCTTTTCATTAACCAACTTTTCCAGAAAAATTCCACTGCCTCCAGCATTCTCCTTGTTGAAAATTCACCACCCATGCTTCACACCCATAAAGAGTGTTGGTTAACTATACTCTCATACATTCCCTTGCTTCCACGGAAAAAGTTCTTGTCTCCACAGACCCTTGGACCACTCCCCCTTTTTTACCCTCATCAATTCAAAGGATTCACCTCATCCTTCATAGACCCATGCTGACACGTCCACTCCTAAATATCTGAATACATTCACCTCCTCCATACTCTCTCCCTCCAATCTGATATCCAATTTTTCACCCTAATTTTTTGTTATCCTCATCACCTTACTTTTTCCTATTTCACTTTCAATTTCCTTCTTTACAACCCTACCAAACTCATCCACCAACCTCTGCAATTTTTTTCAGAATCCCCCAAAAAGCACAGTGTCATCAGAAAAAAAGGTTTGGACAACCCCCACTTTGTGTTGATTTTTTATCTTTTAACCCACACCTCTTGCCAACACCCGGCATTCACTTCTCTTACAACCCCATCTATAAATATATTGAACAGCCATGGTGACATCACACATCCCTGTCTAAGGCCTATTTTTACTGGGAAATAATCTCCTCTCCCTACATACCAAACCCTGAGCCTCACTATCCTCATAAAAGCTCTTCCTGCTTTCAGTAACCTATTATTCCATACACCTGCAACATCTACCACATTGCCCCCTATCCACCCTGTCATAACCCTTTTTCCCAAAACCATAAATGCCACAAAAAACCCTTTTCCCTTATCTAAATACTGTTCAGCTATATGTTTTACTGTAAACACTTGGCCCACACCCCCAACTTTCCTAAAAACCCCCTTGTTCATCTGCTATCCTTCCTCCATCTTGCTCTTAATTCTTTAATAATAACTTACCATACACTTTACCAGGTATACTCAATAGACTTATTCCCCATAATTTTTGCACTCTATTTTTTCCCCTTTCCTTTTTTACAAAGGGGAAATATGCACGCTCTGCCAATCCCTAGGTACCTTACCTTTTTCCATATTTATTAAAAAAAGCACCAACCACTCCAAAACATATCCCCACCTGCTTTTAACATTTTACCTTTATCCCATCAATCCCAGCTCCCTTTTTCCCTTTTATTTTTCCCATGCCCCATGAACTTCCCCCCCAAATCAACGGCTCTTTTCACTCCTACAAGATGTTATTCCTCTTTTCCCTATACACGAAATCACAGCTTCCTATTTCATCAACATTTAAAAAATTCCCCAAAATATTCCTCCATCTTCCCCATACCTCTAACTCTCCATTTAAAACTCTCCTCTCCTATTTTTTAAATGTCAAATCCATTCGTTTCCCCAGGCTTTCCCCAACATATTAATTCACTCCAAAACTTTTTTTTTATTTTCAAAAAATTGTTTATAAATCTCACCCACTCTCCCTTTGCTCTTTTTTTCATTGCTTCACCACTCTCTTAACCTTTATCCATACTCTTCCTTCCTTGCATCACTTCTACTTTGTAAAACCTCTCATATGCTAACTTTTCTCCCCTTTCTACTTCTTTACATCATCATTCCACCAATCGCTTTTTTTCCTCCTGCACCCCCTTTCCTATAACCACAAACTTCTGCTGAACACCTAACACTACATTCTTAAAACCCACCCCATACATTTTAACCCCATTGCCTATACTCACTAGCCCAAATTCTCTGTTGTCACATCAAATTTAAAATCAAGGGGAAAACAAGATAAGTGATTAGCATATTAATACACTCTATGCAACATTTAGTATATTTTTCATTATCTACCTCTCTTTTTTTGTATTAATGCATACTTAAAATTGCACTAGTGTTCGCTTACCTACCTCACTTTTTACATTTAAAAATATCCTACCAAAACCTATGTCTAGTTCTTTAAATATTTGTGTATTAGTGTTAGTCTGCCCAAAATACACATGTTAGTGGCCTTTTTTACAACAATATTTTATTATGGGAAACTACATTTTTATACTGCAGAAAAATAAAGTTTCTTTATTTTTTTTTTTTTTTAACAAGTCGGGCCGTCTCCCCCCGAGGCAGGGTGACCCAAAAAAAAAAGAAAATCCCCAAAAAGAAAATACTTTCATCATCATTCAACACTTTCACCACACACATACATAATCACTGTCTTTGCAGAGGGGCTGATACACAGCGAGAATTTCCTCCCAGCTGTCACTATCCCAGACCCCCCCCTTTAAAGTGCAGGCATTGTACTTCCCATTTCCAGGACTCAAGTCCAACTAAATCAATTAACTGGTTTCTGAATCCCTTCACAAAATAAAGGGGAGTGCAAGTAGGAGTAGTGGGGTTGAAGAGAGTTGGGATAGTTTTAAAATGCAGTTTTAGAATGTGGGGCAGAAGTTTGTGGCTATAGGAGGGGGGGGCAGGAGGAGAGAAGTGAGTGGTGGAATGAAGAAGAAAGGGTGTGATAAAAGAGAAAAAGGTAGCTTATGAGAGGTTTTTACAAAACAGAAGTGTTAATAGAAGAGCAGAGTATATGGAGAGTAAAAGAAAGGTGAAGAGAGTGGAGAGAGTGCAAAAGAAGAGCGGATGAAAGAATGGGAGAGGCTATGTCAAGAAATTTTGCTGAAAACAAAAAAAATTTTTGGAGTGAGATAAACAAGGTAAGAAAGCCTGGGGAACGAATGGATTTGTCAGTTAAAAACAGGGGTAGGGAGTTAGTAGATGGGGAGGTGGAGGTATTGGGTAGATAGCAGAATATTTTGAGGAACTTTTAAATGTCGATAAAAAAGGGGAGGCGGTAATTTCATGTACTGGCCAGGGAGGTACACATCTTTTGGGAGTGAAGAAGAGCAGGATGTGAGTGTGGGGAGGTGGTGAGGCAAGAGAATGAAAGGGGGTAAAGCAGCTGGAATTGACGGAATCATGACAGAAATGAAAAAGCAGGGGGATATAGTGCGGGAGGGTTGGTATTTTTGTTTAATAAATGTATGAAAGAGGGGAAGGTACCTGGGGATTGGCAGAGAGCATGTATAGTTCCTTTATATAAAGGGAAGGGGGATAAGAGAGTGAAAAAATTATGGGGGAATAAGTTTACTGAGTGTAGTAGGTTGGTAGACAGCAACCGCCCAGGGAGGTACTACCGTCCTGCCAAGTGAGTGTAAAACGAAAGCCTGTATTTGTTTTAATGATGGTAGGATTGTGGTGTCTTTTTTTTGTCTCATAAACATGCAAGATTTCAGGTATGTCTTGTTACTTCTACTTACACTTAGGTCACACTACACATTCATGTACAAGCATATGTATATACACACCCCTCTGGGTTTTCTTTTTTTTTCTTACTAGTTCTTGTTCTTATTTCCTCTTATCTCCATGGGGAAATGGAACAGGGAAATTTTCCTCCGTAAGCCATGCGTGTCGAAGAGGCACTAAAATGCCGGGTGCAAGGGCCAGTAACCCCCTTTTTCCTGTATATATTACTAAATGTAAAAGGAGAAACTGCTTTTTTCTTTTTTGGGGCCCCCCTGCTTCGGTGGAAACGCCCACGTGTTGAAAGAAAGAAAGAAGTTTACTGAGTATACCAGGTAAAGTGATGGCAGGTTATTATTGAAAGAATTAGAGGTAAGACAGAAGTAGGATTGCAGATGAGCAAGGAGGCTTTATAGTGGGTAGGGATGTGTAGATCAAGTGTTTACAGTGAAGCATATATGTGAACAGTATTTAGATAAAGGTAGAGAAATTTTTTTATTGCATTTATGGATTTAGAAAAGGCATATGATAGAGTGGATAGGGGAGCAATGTGGAAATGTATGGAATAGGTAGTAAGTTACTGAAGGCTGTAAAGAGTTTTTATGAGGATAGTGAGGCTCAGGTTAGGGTTTTGGGGAGAGGGGGAGATTACTCCCGGTAAAGTAGGTCTTAGACGGGGATGTGTAATGTCACCATGGTTGTTTAATATATTTATAGATGGGGTTGAAAAAGAAGTAAATGCTAGGGTGTTGGGGAGAGGGGTGGGATTAAATTTGAGAATTATTAAATGCAAAATGGGAGTTGATACAGTTACTTTTTGCTGATGATACTGTGCTTAGGGGAGATTCTAAAGAAAAGTTCCAAAGGTTAGTGGGACGAGTTTGGGAGAGTGTGTAAAGGTAGAAATTTAAAAAGTGAACATAGATAAGAGTAAGGTGATGAGGGTATCAAACGATTTAAATAAAGAAAAATTGGATATCACATTGGAGAGAGGGATTAGGGAAGAAGTAAATGTTTTCAGATATTTGGGAGTTGACGTGGGAGCGGATGGGTTTATGAAGGATGAGGTTAACCATAGAATTGATGAAGGAAAAAAAGGTGAGTGGTGCTTTAGGTATCTGTGGAGACAAAAACGTTATCCATGGGGGCAAAGAAGGGAATGTACGAAAGTATAGTCGTACCCAACACTCTTATATGGGTGTAAGCATGGGTTGCAAATGCTGCAGCGAGGAGGAGGCTGGGGGCAGTGGAGATGTCCTGTCTAAGGGCAATGTGGTGTAAATATTATGCAGAAAATTCAGAATGTGGAAATTAGGGGAAGGTGTGTAGTTACTAAAAGATTTGTCAGAGGGCTGAAGAGGGGTTGTTGAAAGGGGGTTTGGTCATTTAGAGAGAATGGATCAAAGTAGAATGACTTGGAGAGCGTATAAATCTGTAGGGGAAGGAAGGCGGGGTAGGGCGTCCTAGAAAAGGTTGGAGGGAAGGGGTAAAGGAGGTATTGTGGGCGAAGGGTTGACTTCCAGCAAGCATGTGTGAGCGTGTTAGATAGGAGTGAATGGAGACAAATGGTTTTGGGACATGACTTTATTTTTATTGTTGTTAAATTTATGGTTTGTTGTGCAAGCACTTGTGAATTTCTTGAAAGAACAGGTACTACTCAATAAAAAATCCCAAATTATTATTTTTTAACATCTGGCACCAAGGTGACCCAATAAAAAAGAGAACTTTTTCTCTGTCACTGCTCAATCACTGTCTTGCCAGAAGAATGCTGATATCACAGTATGTCGGACACACAGACAGCATTTGCATACTTTATGTCAAGACACAGAACAGCATTTGCGTACTAGTACATCAGACACAGTTAAAATATAATTTAGTGAAAATTGATGGGATAACAACACTGTAAAAAAATATTAAAATCAGGTTAGTTTTAAAATTATAATCAAGTGGTTACCAGAACAGGTCCTTTTGTTGATTAAATGTGGAGTAAGACCTCGTCTGGCACTTGTTTTGGGTGACCATACTTTGGGAGCTGAGGGCAAGACTGTCTCTGATGGTTGTTGAGAGAACAAGTCTTCCTTGCGATGGTGGGTTGTAGAGGGCAAGTCTTCCTTGTGATGGTGGGGTTGTAGAGGACAAGTCTTCCTTGTGATGGTGGGTTGTAGAGGGCAAGTCTTCCTTGTGATGGTGGGGGTTTTAGAGGGCAAGTCTTCCTTGTGATGGTGGGGTTTTAGAGGGCAAGTCTTCCTTGTGATGGTGGGTTGTAGAGGGCAAGTCTTCCTTGTGATGGTGGGTTGGGGGTTTTAGAGGGAAGACTTCCTTTTGGGTCGTGGGCTTTCTGGAAAAATCAATATTATTTTCTTTTATGTAGTAACCTACATTAAAATACAGGGGGAACCCCAGTTTTTGTTTTTTAAACCATTCCAGAAGGTCGGCCGAAAACCGATTTGTACGAAAACTGAAGTAATATATTCCATGAGAAATAATGTACAACAGACCGTCATTTAGGACGGAGTTTATGAGGCACGATTTGGGTATTGCACGATTGAAGAATTGCAGCACATTTTTATCTAACACTACGCAAAATTAACTTTACACGGTTTGCGGGAGGGGAAAATTTTTAGCGTGTGGTCGCCCGTGGTGGGCTACACCATTGAGTCAGTGGGGAGTCCTACTACTATCCCCGCCACCGCACCCACCCCCATGACCCTCCCAGCCTTCAGTTTGGTTCATACGTGTAGGACAACAATACTCTGGGAAACTCACTGTGTTTATTTACATACATTTTCTTGTTTCCCTTTACATTCATTTTTTTTTTTTTTCTAGCTCTATTGCACACTTAATATACGCTGAAGATAAATTTAAATAGTAGATAGTGGTTTCAAAGGTTGAGGGAAAGAAGTTAACTTGACAACATCAAAGT